>CAMOHE010051197.1:424-54301 GCA_946598075.1 Artocarpus hirsutus
CATGTCAACCATATTGTCTTCATCCTCCATATTATCCTCCATAATAGCTTGCTTTTCTTTACTTAGTAAAGTTGGATTGAAATTAGACTCGCCATGAAAATGCCACATTTGATAACTATTTATGATTCCATTTCGAAATAAATATCCTCTAATAATTGTAATTGGATGCAATCTATGGTTTCTACATTGAACACAAGGACATCGAATTTTATCACCATTTACATGACTTTTGGCAAAATCCAAGAACTCTTCCACACCATTCACATACTCTCTTGACAATCGAAAATCCCACATCTATTTCCTATCCATTTTGCAATTCATAAATCAAAATAATAAATAACAAATATTCAATTAAAATTAATTTCATAATTTATGTATATACCCACCTACATATATTAATTAATCATAAAAAAAACGTCACCCATCATAAAACAAGTTACACATACTCATTATAAAATGAAGAAATCATACCCATGATCCACAATACAAACTTCACGGAATAAACAACATAATCAACAACTATTTATCAATTTTGGATTAATTATAAATCACAATCAACAACTATTTGTCACTTTCTACAAAAAACTTACAATTTGGGCTGAGATTAAAGAGTGTGGAGGCGGAGAGAGATGGCGGCGGCTGATTCGGACAGGTCTGTGTTTGTATTTGTGAAGTGTGTTTCTAAAATGTGTCTGAATGTCGAGGTTGGAAAGGGGGTTATAAGTAAGTTACCACGACGGTTTCTCGAGAAAACCGTCGTGGAATCTCAAATTACCACGACGGTTTTCTCGAGAAACCGTCGTGGTATCTTCATATACCGCGACGGTTTTTGAAGAAAACCGTCGTGGTATCTCAAATATACTAAGAAGGTTTGCTCGAGAAACCGTCGTGGTATCTCTCTTATTCTACAACGGTTTTTCAAGAAAACCGTCTTGGTATCTCTACTTCCTCCCACGACGGTCTTTGTTTTCGCGGACGTAACTTGCCACACATTTTTAACCTTACCACAACAGTTTTTGGGAAATGGTCGTGAAATAAAGGTCGTATAATCAATAATTTCTTGTAGTGAAACAATAGAGTTTGAGCCTTTTGAGTTTTGACCACTTCACATTATAAAAGCGTTTTTGTTTCGTTCAATCTAGATTTTCATTCCTAGTTGGCCCCGTGTAATTCAAAATTCAGGCCAAATGTTGACCCCCACCCAACCACCCAAAGTTTATGCTTCCAATTGTCTCTTATTGACTACTCCTCCTTTTTCTCAATGTTGTGCTTCGAATTGGTGCTCAAGAGTCAATTTACAGTTCTAGATCGTATCTTCCCTTTTTCACATCTTTTGGATGAAAAAGATCGTTGTCTCATTCTATGATAGATTTTCTTTTTCCTTTCCAAATTGATTCTTTGAACCCTGAAAAGAAAAATCTACAAATATTCCCTAAATTCTTTTCTATATTAACAATTAGTTTTTATAGTGAATTTTATCCTATAAATAATACTTAAACTCAAAAAATATCTCATAGTTCATTGTTAAATTTTCAAAGGAAATAATTAACTTTATCTCTTAAAAAAAATCTGGAGCTGTCTTCATCAAATTACAATTACCTTGATATTAAACCCTAGCACCAATCATGATAAAAAAAAAACATATATTTACAGCTTTCCAAATAGTATTGTAGTATTATTTACGCTATTTCATATCCATCAACAAAATTCTAGACCCTAAATCAGTAAAAAAAAAAAAAAACAAAACAAATTTTACCTACAATTTGCAACGACCGGGTTATTAAACCCTAACATCAATCAATCCAAGGATCTAAAAACTCAAAAGCTTAGAAACCACGATGAGATTCCTTTGTTCTCGGAAACAGCAAGAGAAGCGGCTTTGAAATTCTTTCTTGCCTCAATAAGCTTCTCGTCGATCTCGTCTTCAGTGTAGCCATGATCAATGAGCTTGTGCTTCAGCACGACGAGCTTGATCTCGATAGAGCGCTTGCGATCATGCTCCAAAATCTCCCTTATCAACTTCTCGGACACTCCTCCTGCTCCTCCAGTGCCTTCAATGGCTGCACCGCCATTAGATTTGGTGGCGATCTTCTTGGGCTTCATGAAGAACTTGTTGGTTTGCATGTAGCCACGGCTTTCATAGCCTTTCGCAGACAACATACCCACACCATTATACATCACTTACTATCGCAATTGCAACCACAATTTTCTTCTTCACTCTGTGTGTGTAAAACTAGCTAGTAGAGAGTGTTTGGCTTTACATATATAAATAGCGTTTAGAATTAGAACTCAAATAGGACCAAGAATTTGAATTCCATCAAGGACAATAGTGTTAGAATTACAATCAGATTTGAAATAGGAAACCAGTAAAATCTCTTTATTTTTATTTATTTATTTGTTTTTTGCACACCCATTGGTGGCGAATGAAGAATTTTAGGGTGAACAGTTGAGAGAGCCATAGTCCGTAATGTCTTTAGGGTGGTGAAATTCATGTGTTGACCTATAGTGGGTTTTCATGCTGGATATATTTTTATTATCATTCTCATAAAGAATAATAAATAAATTTGGGTTTCTCGTTCCAACACGTGAAAATGTTAGTATATAATTGGAATCAAACTGGATTTGTCTTCGTGAACTTGTATGCTCTAATGCTTCCATATGATTGAATTTTCATTGATTAAGTTCTTCTTTCTATTTATTTGTGTTTTTATTAGTTTAAATTATTTTCATTATTTCAGCTCAATAAAATTTGTCTAAATGAAGTTAAGAATATTATAATTTCACTAATTTGCTAAATTAATCCTCGTGGAAACGATACTTTCTCATTATTGTATTACTTGAGTCAATTTGTGCACTTGCAAAATTACACATCAGATTATCTTTCCTTTGGGTTCATTTGGGTCATATTCTACCGAAGGTGGTTCACGGATTGAATTACACGAATTATATGTCAATCCGCAATCCAATATATAGGAGTATGGATTGGAAAAATCCCAATCCATAACCAATGTATGAGGACCTCAATCCAATCCAATCTAGTCCGAAATCATCAGGTTTTGTATATTAAATTCTGTAGATTCACAAATTGGGCCTTTAAGTTCTTTAAAAATTAGAATTAAAATTAACATAACAAACATAACATAGTTTAACAAAAACCAACATATTATAACCAAATCGAATGCAAGTCTTTGATAATAACTAAACTGTGGCATTACAATATATTACAACAAACAAATCAAGGGATATTTTCATAAATGTTATTTTTTGAGGCAATTTATGCTACAAAATGTGAAAAATTATTATGCACAAACTTGGTGGGATCCGAGATATCTTTTATGTCCTATAGGGATATGTGTCATGCCCTACTGGGATATTTTATATCCCATCGGTAGATTCTTTATGTCTTGCTAGAATATTTTTCGTGTCCTACCAAGACATTTTTCTTATCCTACTAGGATAATTTTTGTCCTACCAGTTTTTTTTCTCTCTTTCTATCTTCTATGTCTCTCTCTTTTCTTCAGTGATCATAGTCGTCGTGTGTCCTCCGACACCACCTGCTGCAAATTGCTCAAACACCAGTGATCTTCAAAACCTTGTCGACCGTTTGACAAAATTCGACGGCGATGACCTTTGACGACAATTAAAGAGTGGGCAAGACAACAAAGATCGAGTGATAACAGAGATCAAGTGACAACAGAGATTGAGTGATGACAGAGATCGAACAACAATGACAATAGGAGATCTCCGTTTGCGGTGACAGAGACTTGCGTGGCTGCTAGTTCGTCTTTGTCGACCTAGGTGGGAATGGCCATGGCTAGATCATCTTTGTTGACGCTGCCACGACTTGGCGGCAGACTCCAACGATAGGATCTCATTGCTTGCAAATCAGTGATGGGCAACAATAGATAGATCGATGAATAGATTATGTAGGCGTCTCTTTCTGTCTCCCACTTTTCCACTCGATCTTCACGGTGATAGAGCTGCACATCTTCAGCGCTTCTTCATTTGATTCAGACTTTAGGTGCATATCTTCGTTTTCACTTGTTCTTTCTCCCACTTCTCCACCTGATCTCCATGACGACAGAGTTTCAAATTTCTGACGTCGATCTCCAAATTCATCTGGATGATGTTGGCAGTGGAAGCTTATGAGGTGCAAAGAAGAGAAAGAGAGAGAGAAGAGAGGATACGAGAAATAGAGAGAGGGGAGAACGAAAAAATTGAAACAAATAGGGTTTTTTCTTTTTGAAAGAGATCAAAATTTATAGCATAATTTTTTCTAAGTTTTACTGTTTATGGAATAAATAGTTATTGGGTTTAAAAGATGCATATTATAGAATTTTCTTACAAATATATATGAGATTGAGCTAAAAATTGGTCTAGAGTTTTTTATTTTTCTGGTGAGCTAATAAACATACAAGTATAGACTTTAAAAACTTAAAATTTAAAAGGAAAATTGTAATAAATAACACCTTTTCAAAACTTATTAAAAGAAATAGCAGGTTTTAAAAATATTTGTGGTAAATAACATTAAATAAAAAATTTATTTGGTAAATTTTCTTATCTATTTAGTATGAGTAAAAAGAATTATCAATAAATTTTCTTGTTATTGCTACTTACTACAAATATTTTTAAAACCTAACATTTACTTTAAAAAATTTCAAAAATCTACTATTTTTCTTATTCTCCTAAGTTAAAACTAAGGGAAAATGAACCAAAAGCAAAACAAAATATGTAGCAAATAACATATCATGAGAAATTAGGATTCATCTTATGAGAAATACAAAAAAAAACCCCAAAATATCCTTACTTCGTTTTTCTCTCCATCTATCTCTCTTCCCTCGTCAAGCACTAGAGGCAGCCAAGATCCATATAATGAAAAATTTTATCGGTAACATCGTCAATCATTACTAGCACCAACAATGTCACTAGTGGTCGAAAAATACCGTATTTACATGTAAATATTGTATTTGTACGTAAATATTATGGCCCCGTTTGGTTTCATTCTTAGAATTTTTGAAAATATTTTTACACGTTTTTTGAGGCAAAAATTTAAAACACAATCAGCAAAATTTTTAAAAAAATTTCATTTTTAAAAACAAACATTTTCACTTATTTTGAAAACAATACCAAACGGTCCCTATATTTCAATGTAAATATAAAAAAATTTGCTGGCTACTTCGCCTCTAGCTGAGAAATATAATATTTACATAGAAATACTATATTTTTTTACAAATATAAAAATTTACTAACGACATCACTGACTTCACTAGGACTGGCAACATTGCTAGTAGCAAAAAATATATTTATATAGAAATACAGTATTTTTATGTAAATACAAATATTAACTGACAAAGTCACCAGACATCATTTGCACCAACGACGTTGCCAGCGGTATTGAAATACGATATTTACAAAGAAGCATAAAAATTTACCTATGACATCATGACATGTCTAGGAAATACTCTATTTACATGGAAATACAATTTTTCTATGTAAATAAAAAAATTAACCGATAAAAGTCACCAGACATCACCAGCACCGATAACGTTTTCGACATGTGGAAAATACTATATTTACATGAAAATACTATTTTTCATCTAAATACGAAAATTTACTAGCCACATCGCTGGTAGATGAAATACTATATTCATATAGAAAAACAGTATTTTAAAGTAAATAAAAAAAATTTACCGACAAAGTTATCAAACATCATTGGTACAGTCGACATCACCAGCAGCTAGAAAATACTATATTGACATAGAAATACATTATTTTCATGTAAATACAAAGATTTACAAGCGACTTTGTCAAACTTCACCGGCACTGGCAACATTGGCGGAGGCCAAGAATACTTTTTCTTTTGGTTAGTACATAAAACACAAAATCAACTTTTCCACAACCAAATCACAAAATCATCTATTCTCAAAAATCACATAAAAAAATCTATTTCAGCAAAAAAAGGGTAAAAATTTGCTAGAAAGAAACCAACAAACACCGTTAGCTCAACTTTAGATTTCCATCATCATCACCATCAGATTGTCACCGTCCCCATCTGATTGTTGTCATCATCATCAGATCTTTATTGATGTGATCATCATAATTGAGGCTCGGATCCGACCTTATAGCGAATGTTGTCAGTTCTCTAAATCTCTCAATCTTCTTTATCGACTTCTCTAGCTCGAGTGCATCGTTTTCTCAAACTTCGACTTTGGTAGCTTCAAAACGTGTTTTCTTCTCCAGATCAAGCATTGGTGGTCGTGATCTCTAGCTCGAGTGACATTGGTGATGACGGAGATGATTATTCCCATCTGGAAATGCTAGAGCTCTATGACACCTGAGAAATTATACTGCATTTTAAATACAATATTTAAGGATTTTATTAAGTAACTTATGAACAAATTTTATGAGCTAAAATTTTATGCTTAAAAATTTGTTAAGAATTAAAGGAGTAATTTTGGTATCACGAAAATTATTGTTTAAATCTGATTTTGACAAAAAATTTAATAAAAGTGAAAATGAGATTTTCAAAGTTAAAAATTATGCCATAACCTTAAACAAGGAAGGAATGATATGAAAATAAACTAGAAAGCCTAATTGTTGCAAAAGGCGTTGCAACAAATTTTAAGACAGAAATACAATATAAGAAAAAAAATACTCTATAAAAATATGAAAATTATACAATATAAAGATTAAGAGGTATAAAAATTATGCAGTATGATAATAATACAGTGTAAGGATTACACTGATAAAGTTATACAGCATAAGAATTATACTAATAAAGTTAAACAGTATAGAAATTATATTGCATAAAATAATGTAGTATAGAAAGTATACTACATAAAGTAATACAATATAGAAATTAGGCTATATAAAGCTAATCAGTATAGGAATTACACTGTATAGATGATGTGGAAGCTTGTAAACCATGAAACATGGTATAGTAAAGAATGCAAGCGGTATGAGAAATATATTGACAGCATAGAAAAATTACTGTTAGTAAAAATTTAGACTGTTAAAAAGCTTATGTGGGATCCACTTTGTGCCAACTTTAAGGTGGAAAAAAGGCCACCTCACCCGCTTAAGTGAACCGGATTTAGCCTCATCAAAAGGAGCCAAAATTGGTCTCCATCATTTCTTTTTCATGCAAAACATGAAAACATCAACAACAAAAAAAAAAAAGGTCCCATTTCTTCCTCCCAAAAACCGATCCCCTCTCATGGGACTCCTTCAAATATTTTTCAAAGCACAAATCTCTAAATCATGTTTTGAAGCAAGTTCAAGTGTTGAAGATCAAGGATAACAATTTTTGAGGTAAAAATCTAAACTTTTACTATAATGACAGGGAGGATTAGGAGAGTTTTAAACATCAAAGAGGAGGGGCAAAGCATAGGAAATTTCTTCGTAAAATCTTAAACCCTAGTTTTGATTTTATTTTTGCACAACAAGTGTTTGTTGTAATGTTTATGGACTTTGATATGTTAAATGAACTCTATGGCATAATTGGTTATATTTTATGATGATGATGATGGTGATGGAAGGTTAAAAAATAGGGTTTTTGGTGTTAAAAAAAAAAGAAGAAGAAGAAGACATTGAAAAACTTTGTTGAAAAACAAAGTTTGACTAGTTTTCAAGGAATGATGATTTTAAGGGCCTTAGAGACCAATTTATTTTCCAAACAAAGCATTGGATCTGCCAAAATAGTAAGGGTAATAATTTTTATGAAGAAAGTTTGTAAAATTTTGAGAGGACTAAATTGTAAAGATTTGTAAAGTTTGAAAGACTTGAAAAATGATGGAAAACTCCACTGTGTAGTTAGAATTTTAAGAAATTTAAAACACAAAAATTGTAGAACTCATCGAAACTGTTAAGCAATGTGGACAGTTTGTGAAAATTCTACACGGTTTGTGAGTTATGAATTTTACGAGATTTTATGCATAAAATTTTGTTAAAAAAAAAAAATGTTATAGGATGGTTTTAATTAGGCTAAGGAGTTTAAGGAAGTTTTATTCATTGTGAAAAATTGAACATTTTAGTATAAGGCGAAAGTTTTTGCTTCCGAGGACAAAAATATAAAGATTTTTGTGTTTTAAGCCAAAACTATAAAGCTATATGAAATTGGATTTTCACTGAGAAATGTATTTTCTTGCACTGATGTACGCAATGAGTGACCATAGGTTTTAATTTTGAAAGGATTAAGATGGCTTTATTAAGAAAAGAAAAAAAAATACATCAAGGGCGTAATCACAAAGATTTTCAAATTATAGGTCAAAACTATAAAGTTTTGATAAAATAGATTTTATTCAAAGGAAAACTTTTTTTTTTTTTCTGTAATGTTACAAGAAGTAAAGAAATGAAATTTTAGGTTTAAATGGGTTCCAAAAGTTTTCTAAGACCCGTCAATGGCAAAATTATTATTTTCTATAAAAAGGCCAAAACGAACCCTGAAACGCCCGATTTAAGAAAATATCTTGAGGGAAAATTTTTTTGTACCCTAAAAGTATGGGGATGGTAAAGTAAAACAGGAAGTTTAGTAAAGTTACAAGGTTTACAAAAAATTTGTTAAAAGTAAATCATCATTTTTAAATAAACCACTAAAGCAGAGCCAAGCACATTGAATGAATGAGACGCTCTTAGACGAAAAATGTTTCGTAACATGTTATATAACAAAGCCATCAAGTGAGACAAAAAATTTGACAAAGGGACATTCAAGTTGAGTAAAAGAAAGATAAACCAACAAGAACAAAGTTAACTAAAAGAAATGAACAGTAACATGTAAGTTGTATTATCAATCAAGTAGGTCAGTAATAAGAAAATTAGCTAATAGTCGGGTGTCATTTGAATGGGACATAAAGCTGACTAATAGAAAGGAATAAAACGAGAACGCTAGAGCTATAAGCAAGTAAGTCTCAAACCTCACGTATGGGATGAAAAAAATGATTTTCAAATGCTTTGATTATGTTTTATGTTTGCATTTCAATACATATAGTTTTAAAAATCAAGTCAAAGACTTTCAATATATTTACAAATTGTTAGGCTTAAAGTATGTTTGTATTGATGATGCATAATGTTTTAAAATTTAAGTCATGATTTGCAATATGTTTACAATTGACATTAAGTCATGTCATGCATTATGTTCACTAAGATTACAAGATCGGTAATCTAAACACAAAAGCTAAAAGGAAAGTGTCGTATCAGCCTCTTGATATGAGATTTAAAAGTTATGACAAAGTATGACCTCGTTGCTGGATGGTCTTAAATCTTCCACAAAGTAAGCATCATGTTATGTTAAAGTCACGATCTCATAAGTCATAATGTTAGTACGAACACTAAAGACCGCAAAATAAAATAAGATAAGAATGATAATAAAAGTTCACGTAAGTTATGAATGATCATAAGAAGTTTACAAAAGAATTTTTTATAAATAAGCATAAATAGAATCATGCATTATGATCTTGCTTGTATTTCTTTTCATAAAATATATATGAGATATGTTTACAAAAAAAATTTTGAGAAATGTTTAATCAGAAATGTTCACGAAAAAAATTTTTTGAAAACTGTTTTCAAGAAAGGGTTTATGAAAAAAGTTTTATAAGAAAAGTTTAAGAGCAAGATTGAAGAAGAAATTTTTATGAATAATATTTTGTAAGATTATGTTTGAATTTACTGAGCGAAAGCTCATTACAAGTTCTTTCATGCTGTAGGTAATCCTACAGAAGACCATATGACTAGTTGAAGAGCTCGGTATCGCAATGAACAAATGCAAAAATTAGGTATAAATACCACTACGTAATTTCTTCTGCAATATTAAGAAAAAGTCTCTATTGTTTGGAAAATTATTTTGAGGTTTTCAAAGAAGTATGTGTTTGAATTAATGTCTTATAAGAAAACAAGTTTCAAATGTTTTATCAAAAACATTTTCAAAGATTTACTTTATCAGAAATTTTAAATGACTATGAAGTTATCTTTAAACTCATGTGTCAATTTCTGTTGCACCAAAAGTTCGCAACAGTTTCAAGTATATTCTTGAAAAAAAGTTTATTCGACATTTTTCTTACTAGAAAGTAAGATTAAGTACAAGAAATGAAGTTTAAGCAAGTTAAATGATGGCTTGAAAAAACGGTTGATACAAGCTCGATGTCGATGAAATAATGGACATGCAATAGCTGTGAAGCTTCCCTGGACTTGGGAGGAAGAGATGAGAGAGAAGAACAAGACATGGAGAGAGAAAGAAGAGAAAAAACATATAAAAATAATGGGGTTTTTTAGGGTTTTTAATTTGTATAAAATATTGTTTTATTAGAATATACTATTTGCTTTACTTTTCAAAATACTTGACATAATTTACAAAGGACCTATTAGAATATGTTATTTCCTACAATTTCTTTAGAATTAATAAACATTGCCATACCATAGTATTAAATATATTATACAAATATATAATTCATATAATATTAACATATATAGTTCAGATTCACTAATTGCACAATTTAAAATATGCTCAATTCATTATCCAATACGTACATATCGGATTAAGAAAATCCTAATCTATCATCAATCTATAATCTTTATAATCCAATCTAATCTGCCTAATTATTCCCTTGGATCTGTATTTTTTTTATATAAAAGGTCTGCCATATTTTAGATGAAAAACAAAACAGTTGATTGATAGAGCCTAATTATTACTCCAAAATATTAGTGCCTGATGCAAGAACAAAAACAAAAAACAAAAACAAAAACAAAGACAAAACACACACACGCACACATGAATTGACCTTATCAAACAGAAAGAGTTCATAAATCTATGTTCTCTCCTAAACTTTTTCTTTTATCGTCTTTTTTGTGTTCCCATATGGCCTTGTTCTTCTCTTGAGACTTGACTCTTGGAAAAGCTTTCTTGTCTTTTATGATTTATGAAATCTATAATGTGAATAAACGAAAGGCTGTGTTTTATTTTTTGTGACATACAGGCTAAGAACTAGGAGTAAAACAGGAATAGCAGCCTCGTTGGAATTATACTAGAAAATTTTATTAAGAAGCTGAATCCTATTCAAAACAAATAAATAAAAAAGACAGCAAAGCAGAAAACAACAACAGAAAAAAAAAAAAAAAAAACACTGGAAATAAGAGAAAAAAAATTGTGAAAGAGAAGAGCGGAAAACAACCATTGAGATTGGATAATGGCATTGTGGAACTCACTTGTGTCGACACAATAATAGAATGACAAAAAAACCAAAAAACAAAAGAGAATGACAAAATTGCAAGTTTGGAACGACTAAATGAGTAAATCAAGTCAAAAAAATCTATTAAGGAAAACGACAATAGAGCATAACGACGGAAAGCAATAAAAGGACAATAAAGAACAAAACGACACCCAAACCAAGAAACTATAATATAAATGAAATTACGGAAATGTGATAAAAGACGATGGACGGAAGCAACGGGATGTGAGGAGAAATCGGTGCTTGCATTCGAACTTCTAGTTCCGACCTCGAGTTCTTTTATCATGATTTGTTGAGGAGAAAGTAGAATTGAGAGAAGATATATAGGACGTTTGGAAGCATTTGTTGGTTTAAACCAATTTTGTTCAAAACTGCTAGCGTATAAAGATTTATATTATAGCCTATTTTTTATCGCATATGAAAGCTTTATACTATACTAACTAAAAGTTTTAATTGAAACTGAGAATTACAAAAACCCTAATAATCTAGATGAAAATACAAATGACGATACGCCATTTAGTGTAAAAAAATAAGGTATTTAGTTCTTAGTTAGAACTAATTGGTTTTAACCAATAAACAATATAAAGCTCTCAACAGCTATAGTAAAAACAAACAGTTGTTACAAGATAAAACTCTAACATGTTATAATATTTTTAACCAAAATTGATTCTAATCATTAGTTCTAGCCATACTTTTCAAATACTTTATAACATTCTAAACATTTGAATTTGCCAGAAGGCTCAATTGTGCAGCCACCTTTTACGCTCCGTCGTTGAGTGCAAAAATTAAGAAAATACTCATTTTACTAATTTTACTTTGAATAGTAACTATTTTAGCCAGCTTCTCAAGAAAGAGATGGCTTTTCCCTCGTTGAGTTTGGGATAAATTTGCTCCTCTGAGATCTCTCCATATCGAGAAAGGTGACAGTGTCGTTTGAAATATTTGAAACCCCTCAATTAATTCACTCTCCCCTTCCCTGACAAGAAACTACTTAAGCTCTCAGAATCCTTCCACCAAACCCCACGAGCAAATCACTGGATTCTACGGAATCATTTGCCAAACAACATATGTCTAGTCTAGGTTAATTGGTCTCATTATTCAATTAAAAAAAACTGAAAACAACATGAGATGTATTTCCTCTTTTCGTTTAATTTTACCCTATCCTTGGCATCCCTAAATCATTGTCCTCACCACACGACCTAATAAGTGAAACTGAAATCCAAAGCGGATGAACATATTAAAACACATTCCCCAAAATACGACAACACTGTAACTGTATTACAAGCAAGTTGCACGATCCCAAAATAGAAAACTACAAACATGATCCAAATTAAGACATCCAACCTGGAACGCTCTTCATGAGCATTGGCACAAATGGTTCAACCTGGAACGCTCAAAACCAGTATTGGACCGGCTTTGAGATAACATGCACTGAGACAAGAATGTCCATTCCATCCATTCCAGAAAACTTGCCACATCCAAAACCGGTCATAAGCTGAATGACAAAGAAAAGAAAAATAGTCAAGACAAGGAACCTTAATGCAAAGCTTAAATGACATTGACTAAGCATCTCAGTTGCATGCATCAAATAAAGGACATCTAGCAAATTTTATTACCGAAAAGTCACTTACCCTTGGAGCGTAACAAGAAGATTATAGCATCAATCTCGACGCCTAGTCCGATCATCATAGCCTCTTTCGTTGTCATACCTTTTTCTCTCACTTGTCCTGGAATCATCATATCTTGCTCTCTTGGAATAATCCTTTTCTCTATCCCTATCAATATCTCTATTTCCCTGTTCTTCATCCCTCCTGTAGCTTCTACGGTAGTCATCTTCATCTCCTCTTCCATGTCTTCTATATTTATAATCATCTTCTTCTTCTCTTCCATGCTTTTTCCCTCTATGTTCCTCTTCACTCCTTGAGTGTCTTCTATCACCCCCACGCTCTTCATAATCCCAATCCATCCTCCTGTTACTATGGTGTGGTTCATCCTCCTTTCTGTAAGTTCTGCCCCTGCGTTCATCAGTCACCTCATCAGGTCCTCCACTTCTTGCCGATCCCAAGTATTTTCCATCATTCTTGTCCCAGTATTCATCATCACTAAAATCACTTCTTTCCTTCCTTCTTTCATCACTTGCAACTCCACTTGATTTGAAGTCCTCTTCTAAACTTCTTCGTCCAACTCTTCTTTTTGTATCTTCTCGATACTGACTCCTGTTTTCACCAGACTTATTTTGCTCAGGCCTCTTATATTCATAGTCATGAGCACCAGTACGTAAATGACTCTTATTGTTTTTTCCACGGGAATCATCACTGTCGCTGGTACCACTGTCATCAGAGACAACTGCTTTCTGCTTTTCAATCTGACCGACTCCCCTATCATATTTGCGATCAACTTCCTCAACATCTGTATCATGTCTCCTACTTTGGTGTTTTCCCACCTTCTTATCACTGTTATAACCAGAATTATCAGAGTCAGTGTCGTCCTCCTTGCCACTTCTTCGACTTCTCTCAATTGTTCTACTGATAGGTTTTCTAGACTTCTCATAATCAGAGTCACTATCAACATCAGCCTTTTTGTTGCCTTTTCCATTTCCAAAAGTCTTGCTTCTATAAGGATCTTCACCATCAGGCCTGCGTTCATGTGTCCTGCGGCTACCAAGTTGATTCCTTTCTTCCTCAATTCGGGTAGTTTTCTTTTTCATCAAACTATCAGGGTCAGATTCATCCTCAGAATCATGTCGCCTGCCCGCTCTTATATGTTGCTTCCCCTTCGCAGTTCTACTCTTCAACGAGCCTTCATCAAAACTAGGATCATCATCAGAGTCATGCCTCCTATGAGATTTGGTGTATTTCTTGTCTTGCTTTCTGGAATGCTCCTTCCTTGCATCATCATCATCACTTGTAGCAGAATCAGTATCGTCACTATCATTCCTCCTGCTTTTCTTGTGCTTCTGTGCAGCGTTATACTTCTTGTCTTTGTCGTCACTTCCCCTAAGAGTACTCTGCCGCTCCCTTTTAACTGCTTTCAAATTTATGGCACTGTCATCTGTATCAGAAGAATAGCAACTAGAAGCAGAATCCGATTCATAACCTGAAGAGGAATCAGATTCACCACTGGTAGCAGAATCAGAATCATCACGGTAGCAGAATCAGAATCATCACTATCACTTCTTTTGCTTTTCTTGTGTTTCTTCACAACCTTACGTTTCTTGTCAACATCGGTATCAGAATCTTCAGTGTCACTTCCCCTCCTATTTTGGCTATGCTTCTTTTTAAGAGCTCTTGAATTCCCCACACTGCCATCTGTATCAGAAGACTCATCCACATGCCTCCTCTTTCTACCTTCTTTCTTCTTGTTCCGCTTAGATTCTCTGGTATTCCTTACCTTATCATCTTTTTGAGATTTCTGATTCTCCTCCATATGTTTCTTCCACCCGTAATCTCTATCCAAAAAAGCATGTTCACTTTTCTGATGCTTGCTATCATCATTCATTCCACTTTTCTGACCATTTCTTGGTCCATCATCAATCTCATCAGTATTTTGTTCATTGGGTTCAGATGCACTTATGCCAAGAGCCACTCTTAAAGTTTCCATCTGCTTCTCCTTTCTGGCAGCTATTTGGTGGGTCTGGGTATCTGAAACTCTTTCAAGCCAAAAAGAAAAAAGACAGAAATTAACTAGATTCCAAAACTACATTAATAATTTGATAAAAAGCACAAAGGACTAAAAAAGATCAAAGTGGTTGGATTTCCCTCATCTTCGTCTTCCATATCAATATCACATGCAAACTATAGGGATGGAACGATCACTCAGCAAATGGAAATCTCATCAGTCATTTTCTCTTCAAATTATAATTCATTTAAATCTCTAATGTCGTTTGCAACAAAAATGTTACAATATTGAAGTGAAACTTTGAAACCCAACCTTGCATTCATACTAAAATCTTTTTCTAATAAAGTCTGAAAAATCACAATCCTATTGTGAGGAAATTCTAGGTCAGCAAAACTAGTTCTGAGTGCAACATATCTAGAAACAGTTTATTATCCCTAAATGACCAGGCCATTCATTCCTCATAGAAATCCTTCAAAATCATAAGCTGAAGGAAAGGGAAAAAAAAATGTTTAGTTACAAACAAAAACAAAATTAAATTTCACAACAGGATACTTGTTTTGTTCTTTTGAAATTGAAGCCACGATGAAGATTGTATGAACAGAAAATAACAATCTAAGAAAACTAGTAAGCCTTTTATGCCAACAATAAAGAACAATAATCCAACTTCTTATGTTGGTTTCCTGTATACCTCTTTCACTTGTAACAAAAATAGATTAAAGAAAACAGCGGTCTCTAATTACAACTCATGTGCTTTTCAATCCAGAAAATACTATCATCAACAAACAAAAAAGAGATGCAAGTGCTATCAAACTCGAAGTAATGAATGAGAATTCAAAAAAGAAAAAATATAACAAAACCCAATCAGTAACATAACAAGAAAGAAAAGCCTTTTCATACTAATGTTACTAATATCACATTGTTAATACAGAATACTCAGATATTGCCATGAATTTCTCAACACTACCTAATTTAAACCAAATACTTTTAAGGTTTATTTCACTTATATTCCTCAAGGCGTGACTAGCAAACTTCAATCTTTGCAGTCTCCAATCCCTAGACTCAGAAAAACCTGCCATTTCTGGATAAACTTCTTGGAATTTGTCAACTTTCCTAGCAAATTCTGTCCAAAAATCAACGAATTTGAAGCCGCCAATTTTTTTTAAGGGTAAAGCCGTGAGATTTCTAAACCTAGGAATTGGAAAAAACAATAATAAAAAATAAAAAATCAAACCAAATACTTGAAAGAGGAAGAGAATCTTACTTCTTGTCAAGGACAAGCACACCGCTATCCTCGGAAGCGGCCTCCAGAGTCCTCCGCGCCTCAGCGAGCTTCTCGGCGATCTCAGCGTCGGTGTACCCCTGATCGACGAGCTTGTCCTCGAGCACGACGAGCTTAAGCTCGATCTGGCGCTTGCGATCGTGCTCGAGAATCTCCTTGTTCGCCTTCCTCGTTACGCCGGCCGTTCCCTGATCGGCCTCGAAACCCTTGGTGTTCTCTGCAACTTTTCCAACCTTCGGCTTCACGAAGAACTTGTTCGTCTGGATGTAGCCATTGGTCCCAGACCCTCTCGGGGTCTGTAACCCTATTCCGTTGTACATCTCGCTCTGCAAAATTGACCGAAATTCACAATTTCAAAACTCAGAATACGGTAGAAACTGATAGAAAGTTTGGTACCATTGAATTTTCCGACGATTGATTGGGGAAACAAAGAAGAGAAATTTTCTCGGAAAATCGAAAATGTTTTACCTTCTTGTAAGATCAAGATGGGTTGAGTTTACTGTTAGTTCCTTCCGTGCCTCTAATAAAATTCTAGGTTTTCGGAAAGGAGAAAGCAGATGAACCCTAAACCTTATTTACTTCTGAACGAATGAATGAATTCTGATATTTGTGCCCTCAACCCCTCTGATTGGATATATTTGTTTCTTTTTTATTTTAATTTTGCGTGATTTGTTTAGATCACGACAGTTACATCCCCAGCTTCTGATTTTATTACAATAGCATCCCTTGGAATTACTTGACAAATTTACATCGACGGAAGAATTAGTGGGCAAAAAATAAAATAAAAAACACCCGTTTAGTTTTGTTTTTGAAATATTTTTTCAATTTCTGAAAACATAAAAATGAAAATAGTTTCAAAATAGTGTTTAGTTTAACAATTGTAGAAAAACAGAAATGGAAACATTTTTCAAGATATTCATTTTTCTCCTAAATTTAAAAACAAAAAATACATTTTCAACTTTTCCAAAATACCTAGACTGGTTGCTTTCTCCTCCCACCTCTTCCGACCACGCCTAGCCCTTTACAGCCCCACCATCGCCATACGAGCACCGTCCCTCATCAACAAATCTCAAAGCCCAACTATGGATCCCTCGCCTGCGAATCCCAACAAGCCAGAACCCCAACCTCGACAATAAAATCCCAACAACAGATCTTGGCACTATCACTATTGATCGATGAAGTGTGCTACGATTAAGGAATGGGTTTCATGCCGGAGGTCGCCATAGGGAGTGGGCTTCGAGACAAAGATCGAGGCTGGTCTGGGTCACGCGATGTAGGCCAACGAAGGGGCTAGATTAAGAGACTAAGAAAAAGAGAGGTGGGGGAATGATTTGTCGTTGTCGTCATGTGGGCCATCACCGACATGCTAGTTTCACCGGAGTAGAGGAAAACTCCTCTTCCTTTTTGTTTTATTGGTTTAATATATTAATAAATACTTATTTTAAAATTAAAATTGGGTTTTTATTTATATTTAATAATTTTTTATTAAAAATATTTATGTTAATAATATGCCAATATATACAATCAAATATAATTTCAAAAATAATTATAATACATTTCTCAAAACATTCTCATTTTTAAATTTTTTTTAAAAATAAAAACGCTACTAAACGGGACTATGTGGTTATAAAATGAATTATTTGATGGTTCTATAAAGAACGGCGTGCTCTCACGTGAGAGAAAGAGAGGAAAGAAACAAACTTTATACTATATGTACAAATCAATGCTCTGCTAAGGTTCGCTAATTTATTGGATGCATTGCACCCTTTACTGTAAGGACCAAAGGCCGACGCCGACTTTGGGCTAGCCGTCGGGCCTTTGACTTGTGAGAGGGCGTGGATGATTGCATTGTGGCTGAAAAGGGATGTAATCTTGGGCGTTAAGAAGGTGTTGCACTACATGGGTCAAATGACATGGAGGTTGTCTGAGATCGGTGTCCAAGAGTCAAGGTGAGAGAACTGCAGCTAGTCGTGGGTGATTCGTAACATCCATACATGTCACCATATTAAATTTCATAACTTTTAGATTACTATAAATACCCTTTTCATATTTTATAAGATACTACATCATTTTTTTAAAAACATCACAAGAAGTCAGTAGTCCACAAACTTTTAAAAATCACATAAAGTCAAACGATTATGAAATTTTTAAACAGCATCCTACACATCCATAAATATCATTAGAATTAATTTGATCACATTTGGAGTACTATAACCATTTTATAACCTTCTACAATTCACAATACAAAACTATTTTTAGAATATACCATAAGCAGTCAAGAATCAAAGAATTTTCTGAGCTCATACACAATTCCAATGAATTTGAAATTTTAAAACAAAGTTTCTAACATCTATACATAGTACCTGAATTATTTTCATCACATTTAGATCAATAAAAGTATTTTTACTAGGTTTTACAAATTATAAAATGTAGTTAGAAAATAACTCAGAAAATTAAACGATACATATTCCACGATTTTTATCTAAATTTTTAGTATTTGTAGGAAACCCAAATTTGCATACTACAACTACATATATAAATGAACACTTATAAATATTTCTAGAATTAAATACGTATCAGAACATCCTCAAACAAATGAACAAAATTGAAGGCAATCTGTATAACAATAAATAACATTTAGTATAAATTCTCAAATAAATAAAAAACAATGTATTTGTACTCGAAATTTTTATAAGACATGTTTAAATATATATAAACAATGTCTAACAGGAATTTTCTAAGATCTATTTTATATGTTACCTATAAATTCTCAAAGTGTGGATTATCTGCCTAAAAACGAGACTAAGAGTAATAATTCCATTAAAACTCTTTCTTAGACAAAACTTAAAACTAAACCTACAGAGACCATAATATCACAGTAAAAGTTTAGCATGAAAATAAATAAGAAAACCAACCTCAGGGTATAGTCGAAACTCCGTTATGGCTTTGAAAACAATTTTGGTGATCATACTATAGCTTTGTCCGTTTATGCTTTCGGTTTGAAGCAGGCTTCATTTTTTTGGTCTGACAAATGGTAAGGAATGGTTTGTGAGGGTGGAGGATGAGGTTTAGAGGGAAAGAAAACTTAGTTTCAATGGTGTGTGTTTAGGTTGTGTGTGTTTGTCTTTGATGGAGAAGAAAGAGAGAGATATTAGAGGGAAGGAAGAGATAGTGTGGACATGAGTTTGCAGTCTAGAAAGTGGCCTCATTGTAAAAGAGAATGCAACCAAGAAAGAGGGACATGAAAGGGTGGCTTAGCACGTGAGATGATGGAGGGTGACGTGTAGAGAATATGCTTGTTGGATGCATTGTGCGAGGAAGAAGAGAGAGATGAACGAGGGAAAGAGTGAGATTTGAATCTAAGTGAGTATGGGTAATGAGTTGGGCATCACATGGTTAGATTATATATTAAAGCAGAAGCAGCCAAAGGAGAGGGACGTGAATGTGTTGAAGGAGGCATAGATGTGTGTAAACGTTGTTGGGAATCATTGGTATCGTGTTGGTTTTCTTAAAAAAATTCTCCAAACCTCTTTAATGATGTTTTGGATGGGTTCGAAAGGAGTTTTATGGCGTTTGGATTGTGGGAACATGAACGAAATGGATTAAAAATGAAATTTGGAACACACAAATGTTTTCTGCAAAAATTTGTACGTGAGGAAGATGATGAAATTCGTTTGGCTCCTTTCTTTATTATTATTATTATTATTATTATTATTATTATTATTATTATTATTACGCCTTCCCAAAATGACAAGAAGTTTTGGGTTAATAAACCTAAACTATTTGATGCTTGTCACTCCTTCTTCTTTTTTTTTTTTTTTTTTTTTTTGCAAATCTGAAATGTTCAAAATAAATACAAATTTCTAAAAAGTAAACATTATATCCAAATGGATAAAAATCCATGTAAATCATCAAAATAGACAATTTACAAACAAATCGGAATAGTTATACATTAAGCACTTTATGTCATTAGAACTTCTTTGGACCGTCATTGCAAAAATCATTAGTTCATAATAAACTTTATAATTATAAATATCATATTACTAAAAATTACATAAGCATGTCCTTCTAAGTCATATCTCTCATTCATATTGTCGTATAAAATTATTAAACCTTACGTATCATTTGTTAATGAAAATGATGGGCATTACAACTAATCATTGCAGTATATATTTGTTATAGTCTTTTTTGCGAGAAGATGACATAGATCATAGAGATCCTAAGAACTCCTCACAATTTCAGAAGGCAAATCTTGGATGACAATGAATTGTGAACTCATGCAGGAGATAGCTCCATTGCTTAGAGGGGGAGATCTTGGTCCGTTGTTGGAGAATATGCCCAGAGGCGAGAACAAACTTTTTGCCATTGCCAGGGTGTGATAATTATGGTCGTTGTTGGAAGAAGACATGCACTTTCAAAGAGAAAGGGGGGAAAGAGAGAGGGACAGAGAGAATGAGAGAGAAGGAGAAGGAGAGTAGGAGGTTAATTTTGGTAGTTTTGAGTAGTGTAAATTTGATTTTATCTATATTATGTTATTTTTCTTACTCTCCTAAAATATTATGCCATTAATTATTGATAAACCCCTAAATTATGTTATTTTCCCTCTTTAAAAAATTGTAATAAATAGCACTTTTACAAAACTAATTGTAAGAAAATCACATATTTTGAAAATATTTGTAGTAAATAGAAAATTATTACGTGAAAAATCAATTAACTATAAGTGAAAAAAATAATTTGTTGAGTACATTTTCTATTTAGGACACGTTTACTTACTAGGAAACCAAATATAGGGAAATAAATTCTAGAAAAAGGGAAAATTAATTCCTTGGAAACAAAACAGATTTTAGAATTTTATTAAAGTGTTTACTAACATATCAGGATTTAAGTTACAGGAGAAATTAAAACCCTATTTTGTTGTTTATTAAACTAAGGAATCGAAATAAAAGTATACGTGAATACAAAACTATCCTTATAATAACATAATTATATTATTTTGTCATGATATAAACAAAAAAAATAATATTGTAGTGAAACAAGATAATAATAATCATAGCTATAAAGGTTGCGTACCTAAAAACCCTACAAAGGTCAAATGCATAAGGAAAATAAAAAATAAAAAAAAAGGTGTCTAAGAAAATACAAAGTAAAAATAAATAAACAAACTAAAATAAAAATTAAACAAAAATATGAAATCATTACGTTCAATATCCTCTTTTTTTTTAGAAGAGATGAAAGATTTTGTAGGATTTTTTCATTGCTATGAGCGGTGAGGATGTATACGAGAAGGAGAACGTATAGGTAAAGAAGGTAGAAGTTACAACATGGATAAAAATAAAGGGGGTTAATTTTGGTAAAAATAGACAGTTATGTTTTTTAGGAAAAAGTGGAATTTAATTCTATGACACCCAATAATTTCTAGTGCATTTCAAATACAATAATTATGGATTATGTTAAGTAATTTGTGAACAAATTTTATAAGCTAAATTTTATGCTAAAAAATGTGTTAAGAATTTAAGGAGTAATTTTGATGTCATGAGATTATTTTATTATAAATTCTATAAGAGTAAAAATAAGATTTTCTAGGTTAAAAATCTTGTCATAGTCTTAAACAAGAAAGAAATGATATAAAACAAGAGCAAAAAAGCTTAATGATTGCAGAATGTGTTACAATAAATTTAAGACAGAATACAGAATAAGAAATATACTATATAAAATATATAAATTATATAGTAAAAAAATTAAGCAGTATAAAATCATACAATATGAGCGTAATACAGTATAACAATTATATTGATAAAGAATGCAGTATAAGTAATTTTGATAACATTATGCAGTATAAAAATTATACTGCAAAAGTAAATATAGTGTAAGAATTAGATTGTATAAAGTTGAGCAAATAGGAATTATACTATGTTAAGGATATGGATAAGTATGAAAGGTTTTGGGATCTCACAAATTATATAGGAAAAGATACCGATAGTATAGAAAATGTACTAGCAGTATAGGAAAATATAGTGCAGTGTAAATTTAGACTATGTTAAAAATAAGTGGGACCGATGACATCTTTAAGGTGGAAAAAATGGCCATATTTCTCCCACTAAGATCTGGTTCCTATGGGTTTTTTAGAGCCAAAATTTTTAATGATATTTTAATCCTTAATGAGGTGTTTGATGAGTTAGGTGTAAGGTTGAAAATCTTACACTTTTCTCTCCGTCATTTTCATAACAACTTGGAGAACAAAGTTCACTCTCCTATAGACCAAAACCGGTAGCCTTAGCACTCTTTCTCAAGTATATTTTTTTTTCAAAACCACAACTCCTAATCAAGCTTAGGATCAATGTCCCGTGTTGTGGATTAAGAAAAAGCCATTTTGGGGGTAAAAATTCTAACTTTACCTATTGTGTTCTAGGGGTTTTGCTCATATTTTGGATGAGATGTTTACGAGTTTTGTAATGAATTGTTGTCAAGGATCCTAGAAGGCTTTCTAGCATCAAAAGTAGAAACAAAAGCCCTTGAAATCTCTAGGTAAATTCTAAATCATAGCCTTGAAATAGTTATGTATATAAGGTATTTAATTTAATGTTTATAGATTATGGCATGTACTAAGGATACTATCGTATGATTAAATGGTGTGTTATGATGATTATGATATGGAAAGATAGAAAAAAAAAAGGGTTTTGAAGCAAAAAGTATTTAAATGGCATTTTTGAAAGATTTAAATATTTGAGCCCTTAGAGGCTGAATTATTCTCTAAGTCTGTCATAAGATTTGTTGTAAACATCGATCTAGACAACTTACATGAAGAAATCCTACTCGAAGTCTAACCAAAGCAAGCCAAAAAAATGTTGGTTTTGGTTCTATCTTTCCAAGAACGTCATCAAGATGAATGATTTTGAGAAAAAGTTAAAACATGAAAATTGTAAATCTTGTCAAAATAATTAAATTTCATAGACGGTTCATGAAAATTCTATATTGATTTTAAGTTATAAATTTTATGAAATTTCAGTACAAGATTTCTAAAAAAAAAAAAAAGAATACATTATAAAATGGTTTGAATTAGACCAAGGACTTTTAGTAAGTTTTTAATCCTTGCAAAAGAACTGAATATTTTGTTGTAAGATGAGTATTTTTAGTCCCGGAGGCAAAAATGTCGTATTTTAAGCCAAAACTATAAAACTGTGTGAAACTGGATTTTTACTAAGAAAATGTTGGTTTCCTACATTGCTATGGGTAGTGAGCAGCCACAGATTTTAAGTTTAAAGGAATTTATATTTATCAAGAAAAGAAAGAGAAAAACATTAAGGGTGTGATTGTCAAGATTTTTATATTAAGGTTAAAACCGTAAAGTTTTGATAAAATGGATTTTTGGCTTCAAAAAAACTGATGTTTGGTTTTTTGCAATGTTATAAGTAATAAGGAAATATAAGTTTTGTTATAAAATAGGTTTTGAAAGTTTTCAAAGACATTCAAGGGCAAAACGAACAGTTTTTCAAAAAAAAAAAAAGAAGCCAAAACAAGCCCTAAAACGCCTGAATTAAGAAAGTGCCTCTAAGCAAGAATTTTTTCGCAACCCATAAGTGATGAAACATTAAAGTAAAATGAGAAGTTTAGTTAAATAATTTTAAGTTACGTAACTTATGAAAAATCTATCAAGAATAAAATCATCATTTTAAAGAAAATCGTTAAAATAGACCCAAGCCTTTCGAATTAGCAAAACACCTATAGTCCAAAAATGAACCGTATCACATTACGTAACAAAACCATCAAGTGAGATGAGAAATTTGACTAAGGAACGAGCATGTTAGGAAATAAAAAAAAAACAAATCAACAATAAATGAAATTAAGTAAAAGGAATGAAAGGTTAACGTATAAGTTGTATTATCGATCAAGTAGGTTTGTAATAAGAAAGTTAGCTACTAGTCGGATGTCTTTTGAATTAGACACAAAGTTGACTAATAGAATAGAATGGATAGAGTTAGAAGGCTAGAGTGTTATCTAAGTAAGTTCTAAATCTCACCTAGAGCATAAAGAAATGATTTTTAAGTATTTGAAATATGTTTGCATTTGTTATGCAATGTTTTAAAGTTCAAGTTATGATTTGCAATATGTTTGCAATTATTATGTTTAATGTTTTAGACATTAACATGCTATGTCATGCAAAATATTCACTATGATTACAAGATCAGTAATCTAAGCCATCAAACCACAAATAAATATGTGTCATGCTAGCCTCCTTGATGTCAAGTTTAAAAGTTATGTTAAAGTATGACCCCATTATTCAATGATTTTAAGTCTTCAATAAAGGAAGCATCATGTTATATTAAAGAAATGATCTCATGATTGATGTTGCTAGTATAAACACTTGAGTTATGTTTAAGTAAGATACGAACAATGATAAAAAAATTCAAATAAGTTATAAATGATAATAAGAAGTTCATAATTGGATATTCATAATGAGCATAAATAGAATCCTGCATTATGACCTTGCTTACATTCTTTTCCATGATATGTTTATGAGATATGTTTACGAAAAATATTTCAAGAAATGTTTTACGAAAATGTTACAGGAAGGGTTCACGAAGAAAGTTTATGAGACAAGTTTAAAAGCAATGTTCTATGAAGAGAGTTTTTAATGTTTTGTAAGATTATATTTAAACTTTCTGATCAAAAGCTCATTATATGTTCCTTTATGCTGTAGTTAGTTCTTCAAAAGACTAGTAAAACAGGTTGAAAAACTCAGTGCTGTAGTGACAGATGCGATAATTGGGTATACATACCACTACAGTAAGTTTCACTATTTAAAGAAAAAAAATTTCACTATTTGAAATAGTGTTTTTAAAGTTTTAAGAAATTAAATGTTTATTTTCAAGGAAATGTTTTATAAGAAATGTTTTGCAAAAAACATTTTAAAAGATATTACTAAATGTTTTGAATAACCAAAAAGTTAAGTTTAAACTATACTTTAGTTTACGTTGCCATGAAAGTCACAATCGTTTCAAGAACGTTTGAAGAAGAGAAAAATATTTACTCGATATTTTTTTACTAGTAAGTAAGATTAAAGTTAATAAATGAAATTTAAGAAAAATAAGTAATAGTCCGAAAAAACGGTTTGTGACAGATTCTTTGGGTCTGTGGAGGAAGATAAGTTCTCTTATTTTTAGGAACTAAATTCCTTTTTTGTAGATGAAGTCCACCTCATTTAATTCCTCAAAATAAAAATAAACATTAGAATTTAAAACAGGAACTCAAATCTTTTTCTTAAATTTCTTGGTAAGTAAACACACCCTTACTTCAGTTTGCTACAAATATTTCTAAAACTTGTATTTACTTCAATTATTTAGGGTTAAAATACTGTTTACTTAAATCTCCCTAAAAATCAACACTTTAAAGAAGAGATGATAATGGGAAATTAGAGAAAAATAATTCATAGAGTTAGTATTCCTATAAAATATTTTTGTAGAAAGGTGTAAGTTTAATTTACACATAAAAATGATACAAGTGAAAGACTAGAATTATAGGTGGTTTTGGTTATTTATATGATTACAGCTTCAAAATTTTCAATCAAAATAACACCTTTTTAATAGAAATCAAAATGGTCGTCACACACAAGAAAAAAAAAATAAAATGTGCCTTCTTTCTTAATTTGTTCTACTAAAATATATTTATTTAATGAGAGCGTATTTCATAAAATTTTCTTGCAGCCCTTTATTTTCTTACTCTCTTAAATGTTTCCTCTTAAGTATTCTTTTACTAATTTACCCTATTCAAATATATTTCTCAAATGTGATCCTGCTTTACATATTATTATTTTTTAAAAGCCGCTTAAAATAAGTATTGACCGTACTATTTTTATTTGTTTCAATGTATGCTCATTTAACATAGCTACCATTTGACTCCTTTACATGCTAATCTCACTTCATTTTCCTTACACTTTTATTCTTGTTAAAATTTATAGAAAAGAATTTGTTTACTCCTGAAAATTAAGTTTCAATAAACAATAGTAAATGCGTTAAAAGACGTGTATATGTGAAAGATAGTTCTGCTAAATTTTTAAGAAAAATATAAATAAAAAAAGCTTTTTAAGGTAAAGAATCTATTGTGCAAAAAGCATACATGTAAGTGAATGTGATCGTAACAAGTAATACAGATTCCAATAAAAATTGTGTTAACTTTTATTAACTACAGAAATTGTTTTGACTTTAACATTATTTGAATACTAATTAAAAATATAAAAAGAAAACAATTTAAAATTGTTCAAATAAAAAATATTGGCAATTATGATTTCATTAAAAGTACTTCAATTTCATTCAATTAAATATATTATTATAATTTTTTCATAATACGTTGATGATCAAATTCCCTAATGTTTTGTGTACTCTTTTCAAGTTATACACAAAATATACTTAAGCATAAAAACCTACTATATCTTTATGTGAATTTAATTAGGCTTAAGTTTATTAGGTTCTATGGTAATCCTAAAAAATGATCACATAAACTAGAAAGGTAAATGTCTATCATTCCCCATAATTTATGGTATTTATTTCACGATCCAAGTCACAAATATCTCATCTCGGTTTCAATTTGATCCTCACATCTTTCAAAAGTTGGCAAAAAATTTGAAAGCATTAAGTTCAAAAATAAATACTCTACATAAATATGAAAATCATAATAATATAATTTAAAGAATAAAATATTCATAATTTAAGTTACGTCATAATCTCAATAAAAATAAAATTAAAACATAATAATATAAATAAACAACATAAATAACACAAATATTAATATTAAAACAAGCATTAACATAAATAACACAAATATTAATATTAAAACAAGCATTAACATATTACAAAGAAAGAGTTTAAAAAGCACCCGAATTTGTCAGGATTGATGGGCCATCCTTCCACTATGACAACATTCTCACACAAATAAAAACACTCAAAAAAAATATTTTTTTAATTTTTTTTTGAAGCATTGCTCCTAAAGGTTATTGAAGAACTTTAAGCTTTTGATTTTGAGTTTCTATTCTGGATACTTAAAAGTCTTCAAAAAGGCTTATTCATACAACTAAAAATAACAAGATTGGAGCTTAGTCATCTTCCAAAAGCTAGCTAGTGCAAGCCTTGTTATAAGGCATGAAGTATGTGCAAGGAAAGAGACTAAGTCGATTGTCTTTAGTCGTCGTTATGTTTGCCATGTGTCAAAGCTTCATTGGAGTCTTCATTTGCAATTTTGGCCCACATTTTACCTATATAATGAGAATAAATATTAAAGGGAAGGAAATTTTGACAAAATAATGTTAAAATACTACCAAATTAAATAAAATTCAAAATGAAACTAAAATAAACTAAAATTAATTATAAACACGCCAAATTAAGTTAGAATCTCATGGACTAAGCCAATCTTTGTGCATGAAAAGTGGTTAAATAACTCCATTTTATAGAGTTATCACACATCTAAACTTAAGATTTTGCTTATCCTCAAGCAAAAGACAAGAAAACAGACACTGAAACGAATTAGAGATAGGTTGTACAAATCTGGTGATTTTCATGAACTTTCATAAGGATTGACTAATGAATATGGCTTAAAGAAAAAACAAAAATACTAATTAAGTATTGCAATTAATTCAAGAGTTTGTTACATTTACAATTGCGTATTTCATGTGTGTGTGTGTGAAATTCTTTTATCTTTTTATTGAATACAATCCAAATTAATTTATGTAAATAATGCGTAAGTGCAAGATCATAATCATAGTTGAAGAAAAAGTCCCATAGGTTTGTTTTTCTTTTCTCTCTCCATTAATATAGACTAACATAACAGTTAGGATCATTAGGACTTTGTAAAGCTTATAACGTATGGCTCGGGTAATGGGCAGAATATTTGAACACCAATGTGGTTAAAATCACTCATAAACATATACAGTTGTCCACGGACTCTTAAGAGCACAAATCAGTATCCCAATTACAAAATTCCCCCAAACTTGAATTCAATTCTCTTTTGTCATCCACTGTTTATTCTTTTTCTTTTTCTTTTTTACATATACTTTTTTGTAACATGTACACATTTTTTCTTTTTTTTTTCAATTTTTTATATATGAAATCATAAGTTACAAAGATAATAACAATATAAAATAATAAATATATCACAACGCCACCCTTCCTCCCATATATGGATAAACTTCTAAATAAATTATAAATGATCAACATGTTTATGAGTGAAGGGTTAATAGATAGAAAAATTAATACGGCTAAGTTGAAATTTGTGGGTGACAAAGAAAAGAAAAAATAACGGGGTGGTAGGCACAGAAAGATTAAAATGATCCAAACATGGCCTAAATTATGTCTTAAATATTATGCAGCCTAGGATTTCACATCAAGAGATAATTAGACAAGTTCTAGGGCTTATGAAATCTAAAAAGTTACTGAATTACATAAACATTCTCTAATTATGCAAACAACTAAGTGCTCATGGTTATGTGCATTTAAGTGAGAGGAATCTAAGCAAAATAGAACCAACAAATGAGTTAAGCATAGACACAATGTTTATCATTTTTTAGGAGTAATACACATTTCAAAACAAGTTCTATCATCAGCCTTGGGCATCAACACAAAATTTAAAAACAAATACAATTTTTTAAGGTTTTTTTAAATAATTTTTATTTTATTTTTTAAACATTCAAAAATTTCCTCCCAAACTTGAAATTCAAACTATGCTCAATGTGCAATAAAAAGAAAAGAAAAGCGATTTTTCTCTGGTTCTTTAGCTTAGCCTTGATTTGAGAATCATCTTTACTCTAGCTTTGTTTTGCAAACAAATAAAACAAACAAATCAAAAAAATAAAATGGTCAAAAACACACACCAAGAATAATAAAATACAAATAACTTGGGCTGCCCTCCAAGAAGTGCTTGAGTTACAGTAATTAGCCTGAGTATAAGAGAAGTGCACATCAAAAAGCGGCCTCCGCCCATAGTGTGTGTCAAATAACTCTCCATAATGAGTGTCAAATAACTCTACATAAACAAATGGCACACTGCTCCAACAAAACTTGGCTTCGAATGATCAACTCGATAAACGTTTATGATCAATGATGGAAGAGGTGTTGGCCACATTGGATCTTCATAGATGTAATTTTCAATTTTCGGCATGGGCAACATAAGGGGCCATCATAAACTTCTTTTGATAATTCTTTTTCATCAACCAAGTCTTGTCTCATTTTCTCACTTAGAGAGTCACATTCAAACATCACTAAGTCCTCCTCTCTAGGTGTCAGCTCTTCAAACTGGCAACCTTCCAATTTGTAGAAGGAATTGATGCTATCAACCCTTCAATGTGTTCTTCCATTGTCACGCATAACCCTCATGGTAACGAACAATTCTTTTAGAATTTCATCCAATCTCTCTAGCATTCCACCCACTCCCCCCTTATATTGGGCAACTAAGGCTTGTAACCTCGAGGAAACTTCCATATCTTAAGATTGGATGTCAAACCATGGCTCCAAAGTGATAGAATTCTAGTAATCTAACTCGGCCATGTCTTCCAACATAAGGTAGAATTCATCAATTGATTGATGGTAAAAAGAGACGGTACCATCTCCACTTTCAACCTAGTTTCTTGTCATGTTGCTTAAACCATTGAAAAGATTTAGTGTTGACATTTTTTAGAGAAATCGTGGTGAGAAAAATTTATTAGCAAATCATTGTATCTCCATCATGCACTATAGAAAGGTTCCAAGTATTGTTGGGCAAATCTTGTGAGGACTTGACTATGATACATTTTAACTGCCTTAACAAGATAAGATTCTAAAATAAAGAAAAAGAAAAATATTCAAATTAATCCTAAAGCTAATTGGTATCGATATTAACAAAAATGAAACAAAAGAATCCCCAACAATGATGCCAAAAACTTGTTATGCGAAAAGCATACACACAGATACACGTGATCGTAACAAGTAATAAAGTGATGAGTAAAGTATCGTTCCCACAAGGATTGCATGTTTATTAACTAGCGAAATTGTTTTTACTAGAAGATTATTTGAATGACCAATTAAAAATAAAAAGAAAACAATTTGAAAATGTTCAAATAAACAAATGCTAAAAATGTTGGGAATTATTATTTCACTAAGATTACTTCAATTTCATTCAATTAAATATATTATCATAATTTTTTCATAATATATTGATGATCGAATTCTCCAATGTTTAATGTACTCTCTCGAGTTATACACAAAATATACTTAAGCATAAAATGCACTAAATCTCTATGTGAATTTAACTATGCCTAAATTCATTAAGTTCTGTTGTAATTCTAAAAAATGATCACACAAACCGGAAATGTATATCTCTATCATTCCCTATGATTTATGGTATTTATTTCATGAGCCAAGTCACAAATATCTCCTTTTGGTTTCAATTTGATGCTCACATCTTTCAAAAGTTGGTTAGAAATTTGAAAGCATTAAGTTCAAAAATAAATACTTAACAATAAATATGAAAATCATAATAATATAAGTTAACAAAATAAGATATTCATGATGTAAGCTTTGTCATAATCCCAACAAAAAATAAAATTAAAAATATAATAATAAAATAAACAACATAAATAATACAAATATAAATATTAAAACAAACATTAATATATTACAAAGAAAGAGTTTAGAAGGTACCCGAATTTGTCACGATTGGTGAGTCTTCCTTCTACTCTGACAACATTCTCACACTAATAAAAACATTCAAAAAAAAAAAAGAAAATATTTTATTTATTTATTTTTTTTTTTGCCTTGGACCATTGCTTTTGAAGTTATTGAACAATTTTCAACTTTTGATGTTAAGCTTCTATTTTGGAATGCTTAAGGCCAAAGTTTGGTTTTCTTAAATAGCCTTTAAAAAGGCTTTTTATAAAATTAAAAATTGCAAGATGGAAGCTTACTCATCTTCCAAAAGCTAGTGCAAGCCTTGTCATAAGGCATGAAGTACGTACAAGAAAAGAGAGAAAAACTGGTTGTCTTTAGTCTTAATTGTGTTTGCCATGAGTCAAAACTTCATTGAAGTCTTCATTTGCTATTTTGGCCCACATTTTACCTTTACAATGAGAATAAATATTAAAGGGAGGGAAATTTTGTTAAAATAAGGTTAAACTATTAGCATATCAAATAAAATTCAAAATAAACTAAAATAAAGGAAAATTATAAACACTCTAAATTAAATTAAAATCTCAAGAATTAAGCCAATTTTTGTGCATAAAAAATAGTAAAATAACTATTTTATTGAGTTATCAAAATCATTGGATTTGATAAAATTAAATATATATTTACTAAAATTTTAACACTTAGAAATAGAGCCATATTAGAAAGGTGTATTTGCACATCATATTTTAAATTCTAAAAAAGAAAATAGACTAAACCTCTTTAGAATACCTTGTTATTGGAATTTTAGGATAAAGTATGTTAAATGTCACCATGGGATATAGATTTTAATCATCGATCATATTAAAATTAAAAACACTAGAAAATATATGGTAATTTAATAAAATTTAATAAAAATCTTAGGTTAAAAACTATATATTTCTTTGAACACTATTAGGTTTTTTAAATGAGACCTACTAGTTGTAAGTTAATGGCGGAGCCACTTGTTATTGAATGGAGGAACATTGCTTACACTAGAATTTTAAAGTTCTAAATTTTTAGTCTTAAATTTGTCTTAAAATTTGTCTTAAGTCCTTATTTTTTTTCCAAGAAAAAACTTATAATTGTGTTTCAATTACGTAATTGAAATTTATTGTTGTACTCTTATTTAAATTAAGATATAATTTATGCCCTCTTAGTAATAAAAGCATATAACTACGTCTACATTCAATAAAAATCATCTTAATTTTTTTTATATTGCTCTCACTAATAAAAAAAGTTTTGGCTTATTGTTACTATGAGCAGTGGGTTTGAAGTTTCGTCAAGCTATAAACATTTGGTTAATTGTTCTTTTGCCCTTAAAATATGTAACTTGTCATATTTCGGCCCATGAGCTTTATATTGTAACAAATCACACCCATGAACTATATAACTTGTCCCAATTTGGCCTTTTCATTATTAAATCCGTTAAATATTGACATACTTTAAGTAACTCATTTTACTTTTGGCCACTAAATTATGCAACTTATTTTGTTTTAGCCATTGGACTTTAAAATGTAACAAATTATACCATTGAATTATGAAAAATGTTTCATTTTGTCATTTCCGTTAATAAATCTGTTAAATATAATTGGATTGAGCAAATGGCCATTTTGACTTTTTGGCTTTATATTTGTTTTCAACATATATTTTGAAGGAAAAATCCCAAACTTTTGTCTCTCCTTTACGTAAGTTTAAATAATTTTTTTCTTCTTTTTTTAACAAATTTTTAATAAAAATTTGACTATTTTTTCTCTCTCAAGAAGGTTTACGAAGTTTCTCCATCATATAGCTTATGTTAGGTTTGTGTTATTGTGAATTAAAAAAAAAATTGTTGATACCCTAATTTTTACGAGACACAAATCCAAGCTCATACTCCTTGGTATAGTCCAAGGTATAGTAGTCAATACGAGGGCCCAAGCACCTTTAGGGATCTATAAGTGAGTCATAGTTTGGAAGGTCAAAGAATATAAATGGCCTCGTTTTATTCGGTCCGATTAGACTTTTAGCCCATTTAGAGAGGCTATAAGTTTATAAGGAATTATAATAAAATGGTTTGTGGAGGAAATTAACCTAAAAATCCAATTGAAAAAAAGCCTTAACCTAACTTTAGAGGAATGCCCACTACGCCAAATTGGCCCACCAAAGGTAGTTAGCCTACCAGATTACTTGATCCAATCAACTCAGTAACTCATCTAACCTAAGGAAAAAGTCGCAAAAAAGAACAAAATGACTTTTCTTGTTGAACTTGGTGGTGAAACTAAGGTATTATAAACTAATACAAAAAGGGACATAACAATTTTTTTATCTCCTTTTCCTTTCTTACAACCCACCCAAAGTGGTATCGACGTCAAATGATGCTTCAAGGTCAAAATAGAGGCTAAGCATTTTTTGAAAACCCAATAGAAGGAGTTTTCTTGCATCGGGTAACTTTCCCATCTAGCCAAAAACTTAAAACTGTGGCTAGAAACCCTCTAACTAAGAATCTAGAATGCCAAATTCAACCAAACCAATAAATTTTTGGTTTCTAAGGCCAACCCTATTTGCCTAATAAATGCCCACCTATCTTAATATTATCCCATCACTACAATCATCTTAATACATCATAGCAAGAACAATTAGCACAAAACACTATGGGTAGGGGAGCAGCCCTTTCCAACACTCGATGGACTTCGATCACTTCATTAAAAAACTCAAACTCCATGGATTCCGAAATGGGCCCTCTAGAATAAGTTTTTAGGTGCTCCCCTCCACTAGCAGCAACAAAGCTTCAAAACCTTCTAAAATTGTCCTTTAACATAGCTGTAACAAAGGCTTTCCCTAAAACTACCATAACCATTATAAATGATCTCCAATTACTTTCTCCCTCTAAGCCTTTAAAAGGCCATGTAAAATAGCGCAATAATGGCATATCAACCCAACACGGCATTACAATCCAAATAGGAGCCATACTTTGGCTTGGAAATACTCTAATTTTTCTTATCGTAAAAGTCAAAACTCCATGGTTTTTGGCAAGGTTCCTCTAGAACAAATTTCTAGGCACCTCTATCGATGACGAAAAAAAGGCATCAAACCGTTCAAGAAACCACCCACCACTAAAGTTAAAACAACATCTCAAATCAAAACCCATGGTTATTTTAATATTATAGGTTAATCTTCCCTTTGGTGCGTTAAACTACCCCATTTGATACGTCATCTTCCTTACCATTTTACATAACCAACCTAACAAACTAGCTCCTACCACCACAAACCAGTTACGTTCCTCTCTTACATTGTCTGCTTGCTTAGAGATCTCTTTCAGTCAAGTTTTCATCATCATGGAGCCATAATCGCAAAGGATGTCACTCTTAGAAACTTTTCTCCTGGGGTCACCCGGGTTTAGCCCGACCCAGCCAAGGACAACATTGTTGCTTGTAATGATGACCACTTTATCCATTTTTCATGTTGGAGTCATAGTTTCACTCTTTTCTGTCTTTGCCACCTGACATACCGCCATATCATACTTGATGACCAGTAAATTGGACCAATTAGAAGAGACCACGAGAGCATCACCTTCCACGTTGGCAAACCAGCCACAAAAAAGCCCCAACAAAAATATAGCAAATAAGGAAAACACTTTGATATATGAGTACGTCTACAAAGTGACGAAATAAACATATAGAGACTATAATAAAATCTACTTTTCATTTTTCGTGACTAAATGTTAGGATTGAAAATTGTACAAATGACATAACAATGAATACATCACTTTATTAGACTTAATAATTACAAGAGAAACCACAAAATTGTTATTCAATTTAAGTCAACAAAAATGTGCATTATCTATGAAACTATTTCTAGAAATAAGATGCGTGAAATCCGATTAGAAAAAATCTCGATCGTCAATTTATAATTAATCGATTAGATCTATACATAAGTGATTTAATTCGTCAATGTTTAGTGGATTTAGAAACGGAAGGGTCAGAATGAGACAAGTTTTTATATTTCAGAGGTATAATTTATTATGTTTCAAAGTTTAGAAGTCAAAAAAAGGAGACAAGTTACATAGTTCAAGGGTCAAAGTGAAATTATTAGCTCAAAATTTTGTCAATATTTAATGGATTTAGTAATGCAATGATCAAAATAAGACAAGTTACATATTTCAAGGTTGTGATTTGTTTCATGGCCAAAATAAGACAAATTGCATAGTTTGGAGACAAAAATAAAATTGATTATTTTCACATATGCCCCCTAAACTATATCATTTATATCACTTTACTTTTTGACTTTTAAAACATACCACTTAATTTCCCTAAACTTTCTTCCATTAGCAATTTCATCCATCCATCCAATTTTGTTACACTATATTTGGTAGAAGGAATAGATGGAAGGAGGCAATGACAAATCCATAAAATTTTTTCAGGGGGCTTTAGTTAAATTGAAACTTCAAGCTAAATTAATTGTATAATAAAGTATAACTAGAAGTGAAAATTAAGGTGTAAATGAAACTTTTAAAACATTATGCACAAATTTTAGAATTAAAAAGAAAGCTAGGGGACCAATTGATAAATTTTAGATCAATTTAAGGATATGTATAAAATATTGTGACACATTTAGCATAAAAGTTGGAATTAAAAAATTTTAAGGGCCTAAACCAGGAAAAATGGGGTGAAAAGAAATTTCTTTAAAAAAACATAGCGGGCTCAAAGGAGCCAATTGGGCCATGGGGGCTACAGGAGGGAGATAAAAAGGAGAGGTTAAATGTTTTGCTTAGTTGGAACAAGAGGAGGAAGGAGAGGAGAGGTGGAGAGATGTGGTCTCCCTATAGCCCACTAAATTAGACCCTTTTATTGGTGAAAGGATCCAAGCAATCCCTCACTTTAAGTTTTAAAAAAACTATTTTACCCTCTAAATATATAATTAACAAATAATAATAAATGTACTATGTAGTATCTTCACAAAAACCATCATTTATCCTCTCAACCCTCATTACATTCTATCAAACAACATAAACAATTACTACAATACTTTCTATCCTTCCTATTCTTCATCCCTTTAACTCTCTCCATCCTTTATACTCTCCATCCCTCCTACTAGAAAAAGTGTTAGTTTTTGGATAGTTATTTGTGAAATATTTTTTATATTTTTTCCTTAAACTATGTCACTTATGTTATTTTGCTCTCAAAGTGTGTCACTACGCCTCCTAATTTTTTATTAGCAAATAACCTTATTCGTCTAATTTTGTTCTGTTTTATAAGTAAATGTTTTTGTCCTTTTAACTTTGGGTTATTCCAACCATATAAAAGAGCTTAAAGAGAAAAAACACTTATAAAATTCTTAAAAGAATTGAATTCTTGAATTTTTTTGAAAACAACATATTATTTTAATTTTTTGTAAAGAATTCCTTCTCGTGTCTTTTTTTTTTTTCGGTAATTGTATTTGAATGGCATATAGTAAAAAATATTTATATGCAAGTTGGGGATGCATAAATTACTCTGACGTGGAGGTCTTGTAAAGTTGGAAGAAAAGCAAATCGATTTATTAGCCAAATAGAATTGGATGGAGGGAGGTTATTTGTTAACAAAAAAAAAAATATAAAGAGACATAGTAGCATATTTTAAAAGTCAAGGGTAAAATAACATAAATGATATAATTTAAGAGAAATATAATAATATTTTATAAAAAACCACTCGAAAACTAATGAAATTGGATGGAAAAAAATACTTGTTAATAGAACAAAATTTAAAAAATTAAATGATACGTTTTAAAAATCAAGACAAAATAACGAAGGTGACATTGCATGGGGTTTGCGACACTCAATCTAAATCGGGCTTTGGACAAAACCCACCGGCCCAAAATCTTGTCCGACTGCTAGTCGTCTTCTCTCTAACAGCCAGCCATCATTTCCGTTCCCATCGATCAACCTAAACAGTAAACCCTACCAAAAGCCTCTCTCACTGAAACCAGTAGCTAGGACCGAAGAAAAACTCCCCCGGGGAAAATGCCGCTAGGGGAAAGGCCTGGGGACAAGAGCGAGTCCCGCTACTGTGGAGTTGAGACAGAGTTCAACGATGACATGCCACAACTTTTGACCTCCAATCTCTCCTATGGCGGATTCGATTTCGTTGTCGCTCCTCTGGTTCGTCTTCCTCAGCTCCATTCATTTCTATAATTGCTCATCCGATCGATATTTTCTGCGTTGAATTCCAATTGAATGTGAATTTGATATGTATATTTATATATATGTATATATTTATGTGTACATATGTATGTGTTTATGATTTTCTGGTGGCTAATTAGCCAGTCACATATCGGCTTACGAGCCGTGGTTTCTATGTGAATGGTCAGTAAGCTCACCTACAACAATGCCGTGTAAGTAGTCTTTTGTAGTGGAGCTACTCTGCTGCGTGGCTTCACTCAAGGGCTGCTTACTACATTTCGTGGGAATTCATACTTGAAACATTATTTGTTATTCGTACGCTTATAATGACTTGTTTCTTCTTGTCTGGTTAAATTATTAAAGCGGGATGTATGGGAATAGATCTGAAACTTTTGCTTGCAGAAGGTTAATACTTTTGCGTCCCAATGATGAAATGTTTAATTCGAGCTATAATATAGTGATATACATATAATTTGGAGCAGACAGCAGTGTTTGTAATAGCTTTGCATCCGGATGAAGAAACTTTTAATTTGAGCTATAATATAATGACATAGTTATAACTTCGAACAGACAGCAGTGTTTGTAATACTTGTTGGTGCATGCTTTTTGTTGCGGAAGCTCGCCAAATTTAATAGTTCCTTTCTGCTAAAGCATGCCCTTGGACAGATAGTTACCATGTGATCTCTAGTTGTTCTTGTTATGCTAGCTTTTAAGATTAGCCACTATGCGCTTATGTGGGTTTGTGTGTGATGGAATCTGGTGGCCAATTGGCCAGTCACGTATGAGCTCAACAGCTGTTGTTTTTATGCGAATGGACGGTAAGCTCACCTATAGCAATGCTTGTCAGTGGCCTTTGGTAGTGGAGCTACTTGACTTTGTGGCTTTACTCAAGGGCTACTAACTACATGAGAAAATTCATCTTCATTTATGTTGATTTGAATTTTATGTTAGACTATTGGGTATCATATTGTTATCATTAGTGGGTATAAACCTACAGACATGGCAACATATTCACATGGGATTGTTAATTTGCAGAAGTGGTGGATGCCATTGTTTTCATATAAAAAATAGATAACTTGTTGCTTGTTGAATTATATAATAGATAAAATCCTCAAATTATAACTAATTTTGTCTCTTTTGTTGCTTATAAGATGATATTTCTTGTGTCACGTACATGCGCACGAATTGTGTGTGCATATGCCTGTATTTGTTCTCTGGTGATCTGGCTGAATGCTTCTAATTTCTTGCTTTGCTTTCTTGGAAACATTGCTGAATATGTTTGATGCTATTATCTAGATCAGCATAGAAATATTGTATACTAAAGCACTAATGCAATTTTATGCCTCTTACTCCATGATGTAGATGGATCCTTCTTATCGGCCGAGCTTGACGCAAAAAGAAGGCGGCGAATATGGTGTTCTTCCATTTGCTGGATCAGACTTAGTTTTAAGCCCTTCACAATGGAGCAGTCATGTTGTAGGTATGACCTTTGAGAGTTGAGTCAATTTCTTGGGAACTGAGACTATGTACTTCGTCCTGTATCTTTGGGTCACATGGAGAATACTTTGTCTAGTTACAGATTTTGATTCCTTTTGAGTATATATGTATAAATTGAGTTTGGTTTTAGAAAAAACCAATCATCTGGATTCTCTTTTGTAATTTTCTTTCTGCAGAGAAACTTCTTTTGTGTGTAAACAAAATCTCTTTTTTGTATGTAAATAAATTATATTTGTACTGTATTTTTGCGATCAATAACTATTAAAAGAATATCTCAATAATGAACTCAGATTAGCCATCTAAAAAGAACTTAAATTGTTTGTTGATATACAAATGGTTTTTCAATGATTAATTTATTCCATCCTCTATGGATTTTCCATTCTCCTTGATTGTGCTAAACTGGAGGGATGTAATATGGAGTTTGTGGTTTTTTATTTTTATTTTTCTTTTTCCTTACTTTCCTTGCTGTTTTGTAACTTTGATTTCTTATTTCTATTTTAGTTTTTGTTCTTTGAGGACTTCTCATCCTCTTTTCTTTGTAATTGATTTTCATCAACAAAAGGAGTTTTTTTTTTTTGTGAAAAGACAAAAGGAGTTTTTCTTATTAAAAAAAAAAAAAAAAAAAGAGAACGGGTACCTTTTGATGTATGGGAAGTGTTAGTTTTTAACTGTATGAAAGTGCCTTACCAGATGCGGTTTGGATTTTCCAATGAAGCATCATTCAGTTTGGAGGTCGTTGTTAACAGTTTTTAAGGGACCATAAACAAATATCCTCTCCAAAAAGTAGTCATAAATCTTACAATTGTCCATTTCCTTCATTTTGTTAAATTTCTCAGTTTAATTATTAGTGTGCTTAATGACGTTCCTTTTGCCAGAAATTCTGTTGAGATCTATTCCATGAGGTTTCCAATTTTGTGACATGAAATCTGAAATGAAATATTAAATTGTCTATCTGTCAAGCTGAATTAATCACCTCAAGAAACCGAACTGCATTTATCAAGGTTGATTGAATTGGTTGGAGCTCACATGTTTTTGTCATTCGAGCATTCTTATTTTAAATTCCATACTGAATATATTTGTATTCATGTAGATAACCCATCAATATTTGTTTCCCCATGAATTTAGCATAGGCAAGCTTCTCTTATGTTCACTTTTTTTTTAGACGTTCTTGTATTGTTTAGCTTGAATCTTGGTTTTTGCTCAGGAAAAATTAGCTCATGGATTGACCTTGATTCGGAGGATGAGGTTCTTCGGTTGGATTCTGAGACCACTCTGAAGCAAGAGATTGCATGGGCTTCTCATCTCTCCCTGCAGGTGTGCATTGTGGATTATTTTATTCATTGCCTTACCACTCAGCACCAATGTTTTTCGCCAAACGCTTTAGTGTTTTATTTTTGGCATCATAAATTATTAATATGAATATTTTTCCTTTTAATATGTTGTTCACTTTATGCGTTTATGGTAATTTAAATATCCTATAGGAGTTCATATATTGAAGTGAAATGTAACAACTGCCGCTGCTGCTGCTGTTACTACTACTGCTACTACTCCTATTACTGCTATTTTTTTCTCCTTAAGTAGGGTAATAGGACAAACATTGTCTGAATGGTATATCTCTAAATATGGGCCATAAATCTTAATTGTTTCTACTTTCTATTGAAAGCTCAAAATTTCATTGACTCTATTTTTAGGTTCTCGTTCCACTTGAAAATCTTCTCTTCTTACCGAAGAAACATATTGTATTACTCTTGTGCGTTGCCTTTTACTGCTGTGGAATCATGGGAAGACGATTTTGAAGCTATCATCCTCACTATTGTTGACAACTTTAATTTTCTTTTCTTCCATTAGCAAGTTGCCACGATGTATGAAAGACAATAAATTTCTGATGTGAAATATGTGTCTCACTATCTTTTATGTAAGATGCCGTAGACCACAATCAAGTACTAGAGTTTCTTATTGAGTTTTTTTTTTTTTTTTATGGTGAAGTCTACGTATGAGTTCCAAGTGTTTGATATTTTTAAGAAATCATGGTTCAACATGCACTCAACTTGCAGGCGTGCCTTCTTCTAGCCCTTAGGGGGAAGTCCTGTGCTAACTATGCTAGGTGCATCAATCAGATTTTAGAGAACCTAAATAGTATGCAGGTACCATCCTTGTTATTTTACTTTTAATATTATTGTTGAATATTTAAGCTTGCCATAGCTTTTCTTATTATTTCATTCCTCCAGTTGTGGCTTAGGATTCCATTGGTGAAAACTGATGATGACTCCATGGACACTAACTCGGATCATTTGGTAAGTGAAGTTCCTATTTTTGAAAGAGCACCCATTTTTTGTATAGTTAATCCCTATATTAGTTAGTTTAGAATTTCTGAGATTTGATTCTCGGAAATTAGGTAATAATTTTCTTGTGATTTGCTGAGTTGTATAGGCTGCAAATATGGGATTCAGATAGCTGATTATCTGATTTCCTAAGAGTCAGATTTGTAGGAGATCTGTTAGCTGTATCTTAGCTGGATCCCTAGATTAGTGAACTAATTTTTTGATTTCCAGTTCTATATATACTGCTGTATATACGTTTGAATGAATAAGAGAAAATATTCTTCAATTTCTCTCAAAAGTATTCTTCAATTTCTCTCAAACCTTCATGGTACCAGAGCTGTTCTGAGACCAATCTCCTCTCATGACAAAATATGGCATGGCCTCTAGCTTTTCGTCGGAAGTCACCTCCAAATCGGAAATAGCCATGACAGGCTCAAATGGAGAAACCGAGAGTAGCAAGCTGCCTTTTACTGGTCACAAATTTAATGGGCACAATTACCTTCAGTGGTGACAATCCGTTGTTCGTATGCGGAAAAGGAAAGGATGATTACCTTACTAGTGTAGCTGCAGACCCAAACAAAGAGGATCCTAAATTTAGAGCATGGAAATCTAAAAATAACATGGTGATGTCTTCGTTGATAAATTCCATGGTGAATGAGATTGGAGAAAACTTTCTTCTCTACGGAACTGCCAAGGAGATATGGGACACTGCCAAAGATACCTATTCTAGCTCTGAAAATACATCCGAACTGTTTGAGGCAGAAAGCATCCTTCATGACCTTCGACAAGGTGAATCCTCGATCACTCAATACTTTAATTCTCTCACATGATATTGGCAGCAATTAGATCTTTTTGAAACCTTTGAGTGGAAGAGTACTAGAGATGAAGCATTGTACAAACAAATTGTCGAAAAGAAGCGAGTGTACAAATTTTTGTTGGGACGCAACAAAGAACTCGACGAAGTACGAGGAAGAATTTTGGGGACAAAACCCCTGCCAAGCATCCACGAAGCCTTCTCTGAAGTCCGTCGAGAGGAAAGCCATAAGAAAGTCATGATGGGCTCAGCATCTGCCACTCCAGCAACTGGAGAAGGGTCTGCACTTGCTGTTTGAGGACTCCGAGAATCTCAAATTGATGGCAATCGGCCTCAAAAGGGAAGACCTTGGTGTGATAATTGCCGTAAACCCGAACACACTAGAGACAAGTGTTGGAAGATCCATGGCAAGCCGGCGGACTGGAAACCACGACAAAACAACAAAGAGACTCACGGAAATGCTGCCTCCACAACTGATGGCACAGCCACAACCAAAACCAATCTGTTTAGCAAAGAATAGATTGAACTTCTCCAGATGATGTTTGGATAGTCCTTGCCAACATCGTCTGCAACATTGGCTCAATCAGGTAACATTCTCGAAGTTCTTAATGTGAAGCAGATTAAGAGACCATGGATTGTCGATTTAAGTGCCTCAGATCACATGACGGGTGATGCCCCTCTTCTCATGAACCTTAAAACCTGCCAAGAAGGACACACTGTTAGAATTGTCGATGGATCTGTATCCAAAGTAACAGATATCAGTTCAGCCAAAATTTCACTCTCTTGTTCTCAGCTCTGTCCTTTTTGTTCCAACTCTTGATTGTAATCTCCTATCAGTTACTAAACTCACCTGTGATGAAAATTGTGTGGCTAAATTTGTTCATAACCTTTGTAAATTTTAGGACTTGGACTCGGGGAAGACGATTGGCAGTGCTAGAGAGTGCTCGGGACTTTATCTCCTCAAAAATGAAGACCCACCAGAAAGACAAGTCCGATAAGTTGTGTCAGAGATTCAGTGTCAAAATAATGCTTTGTCAAGCCTTAGTTCCAATAACGATGGTGAGATCATGTTAAATCACTATCGCATAGGTCATCCCAATTTCTTGTATTTGGAAAAACTTTTCCTTTCGTTGTTCAGAAATAAAAATTCAAAGCAATTTCAATGTGAAGTGTGTCAACTTTCAAAGCATGTCAGAAACTCATATCCCAAGCTTCCATATAAAGAATCACATCCCTTCTCACTAATTCACTCTGATATTTGGGGACCTTCTCGAATCAAAAACATGACAGGAACACGTTGGTTCATTTCATTTGTGGATGGTCATACTCAAGTCACTTGGTTATTTCTCATGAAAGAAAAATCTAAAGCAGGCTAGATATTTAAAAATTTCAATGCCATGATCCAAACCTAATTTCAAACAAAAATCCAAGTGTTGAAAACTGACAATGCTAGGAAATATTTTGCTTCAATTCTTAGTGATTGTCTGTCAAGTCATAGGATTGTTCACCTAAGTTCTTGTGTTGACACACCTCAACAAAACGGGGTGGCTGCAAGGAAAAATAGGCATCTTCTCGAGGTAACTAGATCTATCATGTTCACAACTCATGTTCCTAAACAGTTATGGGAGAAGCTGTACTTACAGCTACCTATCCTATTAATAGGATTCCTTCTCGTGTTCTAAATTTCAAAACACCTGTTAGTACCCTCCTTGAGTTATACCCATATTCCAGAATTGTGTCTACCATTCCCTAAAAGTGTTCGGATGTTCTGCTTATGTTCATGTGCATCATAGAGGAAAGCTTGATCCCAGAGCCATCAACTGCATATTCTTAGGGTGTTCACCAAACCGGAAGGGATACAAATGTTTCTCTCCCATCACAAGACGGTTCTACAATACGATGGATGTCACCTTTCTTGAACAACATCCATTCCATCCCAAACCTGCCATTCAGGGGGAGAACATAGTCAATGAATACCAGCTTTGGAATAGCATTCTCACCCAATTACCCACTTCATCTGAACCTTAAGTAATATCCACAAATTTTGTGTCAGACCATATCCCTCAATTTCTTGAGAGTGAGTCTGTGTCTCAAACTGAACCTCAGAATGCTGCTAATGATCCCATTGAACCCTCAACGCCTCTACCAACAGAAACTCACAATTCCCCTGTCCCAAACAGTGATCTTCGTGTCTATTCTAGGAGGAGAAGAACTCAATAGGGAACAGAGAACCAAGCACACATCTTGAGCCAGTCCAGGAGTCCAACCCGAGTATAGGCCATCCTGACAGTTCCCAAGGTAAAATCTCTAAACCACATATTACTGAGCTGGTTTTTGATGATCTGAATTGGCCAATTGCTCTGAGAAAAGGTGTAAGATCTTGTACAAACCACCCAATCTACAAGTTTGTTTCCTATAAAAGTCTCTTACCAAGTTATAAGGCCCATGGGATTTGTGAAGGAATGTGGTTAAGAAGACTACTCAATGGACTAGGAATCACAACCACTGAACCTATCAATATGTATTGTGACAATCAAGCTGCTACAAAAATTGCCAGAAACCTAGTTCATCTTGACCGAACCAAACACGTGGCAATTGATTGACATTTTATCAAAGGGAAGTTAGATGGGAAAATTGTGGACCTCCTGTATACACCAACTTGTCATCAAATTGCAGATGTGCTCACCAAGGCATTACTTCGAACCACCTTTGAAGAGCTGAATTCCAAGTTGGGAATGATTAATATCCATCACCCAGCTTGAGAGGGAGTGTAGAATTTTTGAGATTTGATTCTCTGAAATTAGGGAATAATTTTCTTGTGATTTGCTGAGTTGTATAGGCTGCAAATATGGGATTTAGATAGCTGATTATTTGATTTCCTAAGATTCAGATTTGTAGGAGATCTGTTAGCTATATCTTAGTTGTATCCCTAGATTAGTGAACTAATTTTCTGATTTCCAGTTCTATATATTGTGCTTTACATACGTTTGAATGAATAAGAGAAAAATATTCTTCAATATCTCTCAAAAATATTCTTCAATTTCTCTCAAACCTTCAGTTAGCCGAGTGCATTATAAATAACAGAAATAGACATTGTTCTCTTCTGTGTTTTTGTGCAGAATGATTCTTGGGAGATTTGGAATTCATTTCGGCTACTTTGTGAACATCACAGTCGCTTATCAATTGCTCTTGATGTTCTGTGAGTTGAACAAACTCGGGATACCTTATTGTTTAGAATTTGACTGAAGTTTAGAGTTGCCTTTTAAAGGATTCTATTCTATGCTAGAATTCCATTTATGATCCTAATTTTGTACTTTATTTTTCTCATCACCAGGAGTTCATTACCTTCACCAAACTCACTTGGACGTTGGTTTGGGGAGTCTGTTCGAGCAGCCATTGTTAATACCGATGTAAATATATGCTGAGGAGTATTCTGTATTATAAAAGGTTTACTGCATGTTGCTTGTGTCATTGCCTAGATTTGTAACATGTGATTATCACTTTGCCAGTCCTTTCTCACAAACGCAAGGGGTTATCCATGCCTGTCAAAGCGCCACCAGAAGCTAATAACTGAATTTTTCAATCATTCAATACAGGTTTGTATGGAGAAGCTTTTGTTAGGATCCTTATTTCCTAGTGGAATCATGTTACCTTAACTAAACTTGATATGTACGCTGTGCCGCCCAATTGAAGGATTGAGTTTACTTGTTCTTCTTGATTTTATCAGTTGAACTTTTAGTCATGGTCGGATGGAATACAACAAGGCTTTATTGGTTTATTCTGGATTTTGATATCACTTATTGGTAATTTGTTTTTGTTGTCATAAATTTAATGTCTTATGAAGGGTTTTCTTCGTCTCTCTAGTTATCGTCGGTAGGATGCAACAAGGCCATATTGGATTATTCTGGATTTTGATGCCACTGATTGGTACTTTGTGTTTGTTGTCATAAATGTAATGAGTCTTAGGAAAGGGGTTTTCTCTGTCTCTCTTTGTGATTCCAATTTTTTACTTGTAAGAGTGTATAATTTGTCTTGATGGGTATTATGTTTGGTACTTGTTCAATCTTGTAATGACTATCCTGTAGCGTCACTAATAGCTATTGCTTGAAACCTCTTTAGGTCGTTATATCTGGAAAAGCAGTACACAATCTCCAAAGGGCAAATGCAGATATGGCTTCCAATCACGGTAATAATAAAATTGATCGTAAGTTCCTATATGTGATCTTGACAATATCCATAATCTTATGGCTGAACTGGTGAAGCTGTGCCCTTTTTTCCTCTTAAAAAGAAATGCAATTATTGGCTTTTTGAAGCTTGGCGATTCAAATTTGCTGTGATTTCTTCTTCTTTTTTAATTTTAATTTATAGATTTATGTCTTTGTTCTGATTCAGGCTAACAATTTTCTTTTTGTTTTTTTTCCCCTCTGGACATTGACACTCCATTGTTTATTTATTTATTTTCTTTCTGTTTTGTTCCTAACTTCCTTTCCATTATTGAGGTGTGGAGAGACATCCTTTAAGGCCATATTTGGAATATGCTGGTTATCTCTACCAAAAGATGGATCCCCTGCCTGAGCAAGTACGTTTTGAGGTAGGTTGTGCTTATTTTCTTCTCTCAGCAATGAGTATACCCAAACATGCATGTGGCTTCACGCCAATTAGAGTTATCCTGCCATGTTGGTTGTAACTCTTTCCATTTATTGTGTTAGCTTGGATACAGGGATTTTCTGCAATCGCCCTTACAGGTGCACGTTTACATTCTTTCTTTTGTTATCCTTTCAATCTTTTACTAATATTGTTATAAACAATCATTAATCTTTATTTTAGTATCAGATCTTATGGTTTTTTGTTGTTTGCACATGTTTTCTATCCACGCTTGTTCTGATTACAACTTACGAGTTTGTTTACTTTTGCTATTCTGATACAGCCTCTCATGGACAATCTAGAGGCTCAAACCTATGAGACATTTGAGAAGGATACAATGAAGTACCTTCAGGTTTGAGCGCGCATTTGGTATATTTGGGAGGATGCAGTAGACAAGGAAAAAAAAACTGGAACTTTGCTCGGAATGAATGTTAATATCTTATCTTTGATGATGTTTATTTTTTCTGCGGGTAATTGTTAGTGCCTGTCTTGTAACACTTACAAGCCATTTTGTATTTTGAATTCTCTAGTACCAAAGGGCAGTCAGTAAAGTTTACTGGACAGGGTTTCTGACGAAGAGGCATCAGCTACTACAACAGTAAGCTACCTTAACTGCCTGTGCTGATGTTATCTTCCACCCTTAATTTTTTACTGGTGTTCCGTAAAACCTTTGCAAACTTTTTGTGTTAAGGCCATGATTGTTCACACATACTTTTCATTTGTGCAAGGTGTTGATGGTTGTGGGAGCCGGGCGTGGACCTCTTGTGAGAGCATCCTTACAGGTTACTCCCTCTATCTCTGTGTAATAGGTTGTGAACTATATGTTTGAGTTGGAGGCTTGAGCATAGAATGCATTCTTCACGGTCCATTGTTGCATTCTTTGTATTCGATTTCTATCCTGCCATTCCTTATAGGCAGCTGAAGAAACTGGACGTAAGCTCAGAGTTTATGCAGTTGAGAAAAATCTAAATGCAGTTGTTACCCTTCATGTGAGTTGCACAACAGAACATGTGATTCCTTGCAAAGCATTTGTTGGGAACTAATGTTTTACGCAAATTTTGTGTTTATTATGCTTCATGTTTAGTATAACAATATGTTTTTTGAGCAGAGCTGGGTTAAACTAGAGGGATGGGAAAGCATTGTTACTATTATTTCCTGTGATATGCGTCACTGGAATGCTCCTGAGAAAGCTGACATTTTGGTACTATATTCTTATTTTGATTAATTATTACTTTTTTTTTTTTTTGGGTGGTGGGGGGGTATGCCTGATCCCAGACTAATTGTTTTCTAACCTTTTTTTTTCTTTTTTAGGTTAGTGAATTGCTGGGTTCTTTTGGTGACAATGAGCTGTCTCCTGAATGTCTTGATGGAGCCGAAAGGTTTCTGAAGGAAGATGGAATCTCAATACCATCATCGTACGCATGATTTTCCAGACTCTCAGAGTTCATATTTTCTAGTTTTATCTGTCTGCCCGGTTATATGTCCTGTCTCCTGGTGGTTGGGCCCTTGTATATTGCGACAATAAATGCTGTTCTTTAGTGGCCTATTCTTGGGAGATCTCTGTTATAATTGGGAGCCATCCATTTATCTTTTAAATAAACCTGATATATAGTCAGATGTATGTCTGCTCAAGGAATTGACGGATGTTTTTGGTGCAATCTTTGTTATACTAGTTTCTGAGGTGGTCGTATAAGGAGCATGGAGGATTCTACTGGCACTTTTAGGTTTGTTTTGTTGCAGGTCATTATAGATTAGAGTTTAGAAAATTCTAAGCTTGACACCTTTATATTATTGGAATTTACTGTTGCAGTCATTTTATTCACGTCCTATTGGCAGTGAATAACTTTTAAGACTGTCTAAAGGAATGTAGGGGTGTCTATAAATTAGCACAAAATGGCATGTGTAGGCATGTCCCCTTGTACCTAGGTTGTTTTCAAGTTGCTTTCTTTTTTCTGTGACATTTTTTTTAAAGAAAAAAGATATTTGATAGTTGAATACCGATTTTCTGAACATCTTCAGGCTATACTGATTTCTTATGTGTGTTAGTTACGTGTACAACCAATAATTACGTATGTTGTGCAACTCTAGAGATTGTATAACTTTGAACCTGCAATTAATTCACTCATTTCATTCAGGTACACAAGTTTCCTCCAACCAGTGACAGCCTCAAAGCTGTACAACGATGTATGCCTCTTAACTTCATGCTGAAATCTGTTATTACACTATCTTTCAATCACTTAATGGCACAGTTTTGATTATGTTACAGGTGAAGTCCCACAAAGATGTTGTACATTTTGAAACTGCTTATGTCGTTAAATTGCATAGTGTTGCAAGGCTGACTCCTACTCAACCTGTGAGTTTTTCCTCCCTCAGCGTTGTTGATTCTAAGATCTATAATTGTTAGGATTTTGCGTATGCTGCTTGGTTATTTAGATTGTTAAAGTAGTCTATGAACTTTAGAGCCATATTTGTTAACTGTCCTCTAGCTTATTCAGAGAATCGTGTATTCTTTTTCCACTTTCACAGGTATTTACATTCACGCATCCAAATCAGTCATCTGACAAAAGCAATCATCAATACAGAAAGCTGCACTTTGAAATACCTAGTGATACTGGCTCAGCTATGGTTCATGGTATGTGGGGGCGTCGTTATATTTCTTAATGACTTTTTGGAAGAAACTGTATTTTATGTGATCTTGCTTCCACTGAATCTTATCACTATTATCATTACTGGGGTTTTCTTGGGTTTCACTTGACCTTGTTGATACTCCTGTGTTGCTATGCCATCTTGTATAGGAATTTTAGGAGTGTGTTATATTTTTGCATTTGAATATTTTCTTCTTGTTTTATGAATTCTCCTTAAAGTTGTTATTAAGAGTTTGGTCCAGAGAGGAGAAACCAGACGAAAGTAACAGATGAGGACACTTTTTATGTGTAATTATAAAGAATGGTGGGGGGCACACTTGGTGAAAGTTGCTTGGGTGATAAAATTTTGTAGGGATATGATTGGCATGGGTTATACAGAGGCACGTTAGGATGTCGCTGAACGGGATGTGGAAATTTTTGGTCTTGTTACATTGTTGAAGATCCATATCAAATTCAGGGTTTACAGGTATAACCAGGAGATTCCAAGTTTTTGTCCTTGAAATGTTTTGAAGAAAATGCGTACAATGATCTTATATAATATCATAATAAATTCTGTCAAAAAGCTAAAATGCAAAACGTGTTTGAAACCATGTAACTGGGTAAGAAAAAACAGAATCCATCTTTCCAAATTTTCATTTCAGAAACGTTTAACTGATGTATTTCCTGCACCTGTAGGCTTTGCCGGCTATTTTGATGCAATATTATACAAAGATGTCCATCTTGGTATTGAACCATCAACAGCAACGCCAAACATGTTCAGTTGGTAGGGTTCAACTTTTCTATTAGAAACTGATGACTAGCTGAAAATTGTAGTGCTTGCTGCTTAATTACAAGAATTTTTGTTATCGATCCCTGTAAAATCTTCATTTGTAATTTTGTATAGTTCTTCCTGGGTTATATACGACCCCCTTCCTTCTGGTTATGCACAAGTCGGTGCTTAATTCTTGATAAAGCAATGTATCTAAAACCTACCTGCCATTGCTGTGGAGTTTAGGATTTTTTTTTTCTTTCTATGTTCAACTGCAGCTTCATTCTTTGCTCTTCATATTATTCAGGTTTGCAATATTCTTCCCACTGAGGACGCCAGTCTCTGTAAATCCCGGTTCTCATCTCGACGTGCATTTTTGGCGGTGTTGTAGTCCTACCAAGGTAAAGTTTTTTTCAAGGTTTAGACAAGAAGGATCTACACGATTTGTATTTTGCCAATCCAAAAGGGAAGGTTTCTTATTGCTTCTTATGATGAAAGTATCATGAAGAGGCAGTTACGTTTTCATTACTCCTGTAACACTGTTGGTTCTTGGCTCAGTGTTGTTGTTGTTGTCTTTTTCCCCCCATAAATTAACTGCTGGGGGGGTGGGGGTTAACTTTATTATCTTTCACATAATGCTGCTTGTATATATATGTGTGTGTGTTTATTTATTTATATTTTAATATTTAATGTTGATGTTTAAAGCAATGCCGTTAGACCCCCAAATTTGGTTCAGTACTAACATTTTAAAGTAGTGGAATAATTCCTATTGTAGGCAAAGGTGCATAAATTTATACGCGTGCATATATGCATACGCGTCTGGAACCAGACCCAACGGGGCAGCTGCCTTGTCGGGCGAAGAACTATTTGTCTTTTGTATACGTATACACTTTCTTCATGTTTGATATCTTTTATATTTATTCTATTTGGTTTATTTAGTTGATTTGGATTCTGACGCAGGTTTGGTATGAATGGTGTGTAACATCACCCAGTACATCACCCATTCACAACACCAACGGGCGTTCCAACTGGGTTGGCCTCTAGTTGTCAAAATTCACACTTGTCTCTTTATTTTGAGTGAATGGAGAGCAGAAAAGATCTAGTGGCTGTAGAAAGCCATATATCACCGTCTGCTCAGGTCAGATGAGGAGAAATTTTTGTACATAAACAAATCTCTGTCCAGAAAGAAATTCTTATGGTGGTTCAAACCGCACAAGACAATGTGTCAGTGCATGCAGGTTCTTGTGACTATGGTTTTGGATTCATGTCAGTCAATGGGAATGTATATTGTAATTTTGACTCTTCTCTTGCTATATGCACGAAATGATATTTTTGATTCATCATTGACAGTTACAATGCGAGAGAATAAAAACAAGGATTTGTATTGTAGTCTAAGGTGGCGTTTAACATGCAAAGTTCTGGCCATTTGATGGTGTTTGATAAACAAAATAAAGCAAATCTTCAAAATGACAAGGATGGTTTAAGACGGGAAAAATCCGCACACGCAAATTTGTATAGTTTTAACCATTCAAAACCATGACTATATTTCTGGTTTCCTTGTAATTCTCATACTATTCAAAATCAAATAGGTTTAAAATCACCCGTTGAAACTATTAGATTTAATACCAAACAAAGCTTTAGTTTTGGTATGGGGAATGGGGATCTTGGAAAGAAGTGTACTGTTTTCGTTCCTTCTGCATGGCTCTTGCCACCGGTTGCCATTGAAAAACGTTAGGAGGAGTCGTGTAGGGTATTGGAAACAATAAGCTGCTTCCTTCCAAGTCATTTTGCCAATCAAACGACCTTTTCTCAACCATTTTTTTTAAGTCAATTATATGAACAACGAATTACATGGCCAAGGTTTGTGTGTTTATTCAATTGTGTACTTAAATTTAGCGTCATTCGTTTTTCCTTGCTACCTCCAACCTGCTATGGTTTTTGCTTTCAATTGTTTGTGTGACTCCCTTCCAAGGGTGTTCGTTGATGGTTTGAGTGGTTTTTTTGCGGCAATTTGGGCACTTTTCTTTTTGGAGGGAGGGTGAGATCAGAAGGGAGAAATTTGAGAAGAAAAAATAAAAACGATTAAATTGGAATAATAGCTATTGAAAAATTAAAGGGATATTTATCTTTCTATACTTTCTGTTTTAGGTTAACTCATATACCTTATGCCTTTGGTTTTTGGTGTCATTGAATGTATACATTTAGAATAGATTTAATACACAAATCTATAGCTTACTTTAGTCAATAGATGATTTTTGACCTTTAAAATGACCAAATTATCCTTAAGTAAAAGATAAAAAATTAAAACTTTCAAAAAAAAAAAAGAAAAACAAAAATAAAAACACACAAAACATTTATTTTTGAAGGTATTCTATACATTTTTTAAAGCAAAAAACCTTAGTATAAAGTTTTTTTTTAAGTTTTTAAAGTTATCTTCTTGTTAATTTGACGGTATTTTGGGCAAATTTTTAGGTCAAAATTGAAGATTGATTAGGTAAGTTGTAAATTTGTGTATTAAATCTAATTTGAAGGTATAAATTCAATAAGATCAAAAATTAAAATACAAGGTATAAAAAGGTAAATAACCCAAAATTAAAATATGCTATTTATTTCCACGATGTCAAGATATATTACTTAGTGCAAAGGGTTTACGATACAATATAATTATTTGCACTTCTACACTTTTTTTTTTTGGGGTCATATGCAGTGTTGTTCTAAGAGACGGAGACAACTTCATCTAGCCTCTAGGTGTTTGTAAATATAGTTCTACAGTAATTTACACTTAGACTTTACCCCTAAATGTAGAGTTCAAATTTATCCATTTCAACAAATACCCACATGCAAGAGGAAAAATAAACAATTTAGAGACACAACTTGTAACTCGGAAAATAAATATCTAAAAGGAGACTCTATTTAAATGCACCATCAATCCATTATAAGCCATAAGCATCAAATTTAGGATTTTGAAATTTCTTAAGCAGACTCGTATATCAAAACTGTAAAAGAAAGAACAAACCTAAACCAAATCTACGTAAACTCTTTAAAAAGGAAAATGATCCTAAACCAAATCTAAGCAAACTGTTTTACAGTTCTTCAATCTTAACCAAACAGCTTATGAAAATGAAGAGGCGAAGAGCCAAAGAGGCATGGAACTTGTGCGCCTTGCCAAACTCCTACTACGCATTATTATTAACATTGGCATGAGGTTCACCGTTGGTGATCTGATCATATTCACCCTTGGAAGAATTTTCTAGCTCCTCAAAGTAGTCCTCTCGGGCATTGTCCGCCATCATAAGGGCAACCAACCAGAAGAGCGACGCGTCGAGCGACACGAAAGCACCGCCACCGAGGAGACCAGTCTTTGCTGTGGGGCAATCTGTTTTGAGGTTGCGGTGGACGTTGTGTAGGATGTGGTAGTGTTCTGTGAGTGTCGGCCAAAGCAAGAGCGCGACGGCTAGTCCCGTTGTGAACCTACATAAAAAAAAGTAAGGGAGGACATGGGGCCAAATCAAATGTAAAAAAGTTAGTCTATTTTGTTACAAAGATTCGTGTAACGTGACAAGTGAATTGTTATCTTTTTATTAGAATATGCAACTTTTTAATACTAATTGACACGATATTTTTTAAACACTTAACTAATAATTAGATTGACAACTCAAATATTAAGACCTTACCATTATTTGGATTTGAGGTCAAATTTCAATGGTCCATTTTATTACCAAAGAGGGTTAAGTTTCCTCGCTATGAAGAAATTAAGTTTTTCAATAAGAGAATGCTTTTATTTTTACAAGGACTTAAACCTCGAATAGGATCTATGGTTGAAGATTGAAATAAAGAAAGTCTAAAAATTTGATCAGAAATTGGAAATATTAATACTTACAAAGCAATGTTGAAGAACCAAACAAAATTGGAGCTCCGGAACAAAGCCCCTCCAGGGACACACTTTCCTTTATAGGGATAAAACAATGAGACGAACCCAACAAAAGAAGATGCAGCCAGGAATCCTACAGACAGATAGCCCAAAACGACAGTCGGATCGGATTGGTATTTGCAAACGACAACGTTTTTTCCGACGACAGGGGTCCCGGATGCAGGCTGTCAATGAGGAACAAAGAAGTTTTAGGCAGTAAAAAATAATGTGCAACAAGCATAGACATGATTTTTGTGTTAGAAAAACTATACATTCTTTTAAGAAAAAGAATAAGAATAATTTAAAAGCTACAAAATCTGACTTTTCAAACTAATTGTTAAGTGCTTTTTTTCGCTATTATGAAACCCTAGCTGTATTTTTTTTTT
>CAMOHE010051198.1:0-23308 GCA_946598075.1 Artocarpus hirsutus
ATCTCTTACTTGTCGTTAAATAATTTAACGACACTAAACTATTGTCATTAAAAGGAGACCTTTAATACGATATCTATATAGATATTGTTAATTATTGTTTCAAATGTCGTTAATGACATCTTTGTTCGAGATGTCGTTGTATGTACTTTTCAACGACATTCAAAAACTGCATGTCGTAAATAATATGTCGTTAAATGTAGTTTTTCTTGTAGTGTAGGATCATAGTAAGTATAATCTTTTGTAAATTCTAGTGGCAACATTGGTTTAGAACTTAAGACTAAAGGTAATGTTGTTCCTTTTCTGTAGTCAAGTTTTTTTATCTTTTCTACAATTAAATAGTCTTTTTCAAATATCTTTAAGAATTCCACTCTTGAACTAGGTTTCTCAAAACAGGTAGGCTCAAAATTTTCTTCATTTTCCAATACACCGTTTAGGATTTATTTTCTTAGGATTTTCAAACTCTCCCTATTTGAAGAATCTGATGAATTTTGCAGTTCAATGGTTGGCTCTAAAATTTCAGGTTCTATCAGGCCAAGGATCCAAAAATATTGAAACGTTTTCTAAACCTAGTTGGTTTTAAAACTATTTAATCTCTAATAATCATATTCAATCATCTCTTCTAACATATAATAGGCTTTATCTACTAGTAGTTGGTAAAAGGTGATGGATCCATCTACTTGTTCTACCTAATTTCTAGTTTCAAGACTTAACCCATCTAGAAAGATTATTAATAGGTAATCTTAGGAAAAACTACAGTAAAGATACCTATCTAACAAATTCTTATATATCCACTAAATACTATAAAACGGTTCCAAGTGTTGTTGGAAAAAATTTGCAATGATTTCTCTGTGAACTTCTCAAAATATTTTTAATTTTTAATTTTTTAAGATATATGAAACCAAACAAACACAAAAAGAAAAACAAGCAAAGTTTACTCTAGGTGACTAGTAACCTGACACTAGTATGCAAACGACATAAACAATAACTTATTTTTTTTGCTTTTTGCTTTTTTGCTTTTTTTTTTATTTCGCTATTTTTGACACATACAAAACAAAGGAAATTAAAGAAAAATATTAACAGAAATATTAATAGGATCAGGTGGTACAACCGTCTCTTTAAAATGAAAGAAAAATAAAAGTGCTGAAAAGTAAAAGTTAGAATCAGAAGTTAGATTTGATAGTTAGAAAGTTAAAAGTACTAGAAATATAAAAGTTAGATGCTAGAAAGTTAGAAAGAAAAATAAAGTACAAAAAAACAAAAGTGTAGAAAAATAAAACAGCCAAAAGAAGGATCGTTGCTCCAGCGAGCAAGGTAGTCTGTGATAGAAACAGAAAAATAAATTGTAGATATATATATATATATACATATACATACAATAATAATAAGGTGGTTTATCCAGCCATCTATATAATATCCTAATATATTGTCCTTATGTATGTCGTTCCCTAGTAACGACGTCAAAATCTTGTTTAAGTCTAAAATTGTAACTCCCATATAACCTTAAGTATAAGGTTATCCAAGTAATAAAACTTGGTAAATCTGATGTCGATCTATTAGACATAGTGTCCTAAGGAGTAAATGTTATAATCAGTTTTTAGGGACATTTAATCAATAAAGTGTTTATTTATTATTCATATACCAAAAGTTGTCCTCTTTATATTCATTTCTATTGAATGTATGATAAGCAAACAAAAGTCTAAAACTATCGGTCTAAACCTTTAAGATCGTGCATATGATGGATAGATTATATAGAAAACATAAATCTTAAATGTGATGGTCTAAATGATAAGATCCACAATCGAGAGAACAAAGTTGGCTACTTTATTCATGCTAAGATTGTTATGTTGTCTACATCCCTAACGGGAGATGGCTTGTTTTGGTCATCAGGGTAGGACTCTGCGAGTAAAAACATTAGTATATTGTTATAGGTGACGATGTATTGAATCGGGACAAAAAATTGAATTAATTTGGTTAATAATTCTGTTTGTTTAAATCAATTCACTTTAGACAATCATATATGTTGTGTCTTAATCTTGAAATGATTAATGGGACCATAATCTTGACTTATGTCTTTTGATGTATTAAAGATTAACATCCTAATTTAATGATGGTATGCATAACTTTCTAAGAAAGACTCTCCAAAGTCTCATGAAGAAATACATGAAGAACGTGCCTTATGCTTTGGCATTAGGTAGTCTCATGTATATAATGCTTTGTAGTCGAATGGACATTTGTTGTACGGTTGGGATAGTGAGTCATTTTCAATCGCATCTAGCACCAAACTATTGGGTTGTAGTCAGGCATATTTTCAAGTACCTGAGAAGGACTAGAATTTATATGTTAGTGTATTTTGGTGAGGATCTAACATCTCTTGGATACACTTACTTGGATTTCTAATTCTGTCTAAATTTGAGAAAATCAACTTCAGATTCAGTGTTTACTCTGGGAGGAGGCTCCATTGTATGGAGAAGTGTCAAGCAAGATTGTACTTCAAATTCAATGATGGAGGCCTAGTGTGTGGCGGCTAGTGAAGCTTCGAAAGAAGCTATGTAGCTCCACAAGTTCATTAGGGATCATGAGGTAGTTCCTGAAATGGATAAGCTGATGTGGCTGTATTGTAACAACACTACAGTGATGGTTGATGCTAAGGAACCAAGATTTCACAAGATGAGTAAACATATACATTGAAAGTATTATGTGATAAAGGACTTCGTTGAGAGTGGACATGTTGTAGTAAGCAAGATCCCGTCCAAGGACAATATAGCTAATTCTTTCACAAAAACACTACCAACGAGGATTTTTGAGAAGCACGTAGACACTATAGGGATGTGAGGCAAGTCATATTTACTCACTTAGGGCAAGCAAAAGATTGTTAGACTAGGTGTCCTAAGGTTAAATGATGTAACAAGTTTTTGGAGACATTTAATCAATAAAGAGATTATTTGTCATTCATATACAAAATGTTGTCCTCTTTATGTTCATTTCTATTGAATATATGATAAACAAATAAAAGTCTACAACTTTCAGTTTAAATCTTTAGAATTGTGCATACGATGGACAGATTATACTGATGACATAAATCTTAAAGGTGATAGTCTAAATGATAAGGTCCACAATCGAGGGAATAAAGTTGGGTGCTTTATTCATATTAAGATTATTATGTTCTCTAAATCCTTAATGGAAGATGACTTATCTTGGTCATTAGAGTGAGACTCCGCAAGTAGAAACATTGGTATATTGTCATAGGTGACGATATATTAGACCGAAACAAAAAGTTAAATTGATTTGATTAATAGTTCTGCTTGTTTAAATCAATTCACTTTAGATAATCATATGTATTATTTCTTAATCTTGAAATGAATTAATAGGCTCGTATTCTTAATTTGTTTCTTTTAATGTACCAAAGGATGACATCCTGATTTGATGATAGTACGTATACTGGTATGTTGGAGATATGTCTTTTGACTAACATAGACTCGTTATTTATAGATATAGAATCCATAGCTGTAGAGTTAATGATATTCTCTTATAGGCATTATTTTGTAATTAAAATTTTAGAACGCTTAATTATTTGGATACATAGGTGTAACTAAATGGTATACTATTTATGAATAGTAAGTATTATAATGGTGAGATAATGGAACATAAGATTAAAAATAAACGAGAAGGTATAATGGAATTTATCCTTAAGCTAATTATGAATATCTTTTGGGGATGTTACACATCATGATATGTCATGGACGATTAGTTTATTGGAGCTTTATAATTTTATATAGTTTGAGAGTGCAGCTCTAAATTTTTAGTGGAATAGAGTTAGAATTGATAATTATAAAATATATGTATCTAGGATATGTTTTTTATAATTATAGGAGCTTAATCTATATATATCCATCAGGTACCCTTTGCTAGCTTATAAGAATTCCTATAATGATACAACATGTTTTTCCTACATATTGGTGACTTATGTTATTTATTATATTGGCAAAAATTCGAGTTAACTAGATTTAATGATTTATGTTGGTTTATTGGTTAAATTAATTTTGTGAATTAATTCAAGATAAACATGTTGAATTATTTGGATATATTTTAATTGATATCGGATTAATTGTATATGACTATTTAAATCAGATAACTTCTCTATTGGGTTATTTGAATTAAAACTGAGACTCTATCTAAGATTCCCACATCAAATAAGATATTTTGAGATTTCTAAATTGTCACTAGCTCGGCAAGCTAGTAGCTAAGTTCGGTAGGTCGGTGGAGCCAGATTGGCAGGTCAATCTCCTAAATTGGTAGGTCGAACATGCAATAATCCAGTTATGTATTTTTGACATGTTTTCATTAGAATTTGATCTAAACTTAAATTTTAAAGCCAAATCTGATAAGGATTGACCCAAAATTCGACCACTATATACAAGGAACTATTTTTTATTATTCCTTAAATCATTTGAGAAGTATAAAGTGAGTTTTCTAATGAAAGAAAATCTGAAACTCTCAAAGAGTTATTGTTCAACATCTGGAACCTTAGCTCTTGGTTTTCTCAAATAGTTGGAATGAGAGTTATTGGAGGAAAGACTACACTGTAACGCCCCCTTACGGACGTCACAATAATCATTACTTTCATCCTTGTTATCATTATTTATAAGATAAACTATTTAAATTTAAACACAACTTGATAAACATATCTTAGGATCCATGCATAATTTTTTTTTAAATATTCCAAATATTTCAAATCTTTTTTTTTTCATAGTTTATCAATGCCAAATTAACAAAACCATAATTCAAATAAAATTTCAAAACAAACTTTAAAATTTGTTAAACAGTTTGGTAGACTAAACTTTTGAAAAATCAAAATAAATGTAAAACAAGTCTTTTTACTTAATGGTGCGGAAATTTAAGCATTCAAAGAAAAACAAACATAGTTCAAAAAAATAATTCTTTCTTGATGTTCTTTCGTTTCCAATCCATCGTTCATAGTTCATACATCTATTCTATCAAGAAGTGAACTATTAACTATACTATTAACAATATTGACCATAAGTCACTAGCAATATTATTAACAATATATAAACATCTCATACTATCATAAATATCACCTAATCAAGTAATAATATTAAGAAGCAGAAAATCACAAGTTATGAACCTATGGCATAATTCTCAAAAGTAGGCAGAATGACCTTTATTCACTTAAAAATTCATATTAATTTCACCTTAATTCCAAATTAGTCAAAATAGTTGCATTAGAAACTAGACTCAAAAACAAAGAATTTGATAAATTATACGCATATTTTGACGATAATTTGCATGAAGAAAAAGTCCTCGAAATTTAATTTAAATTTCAAGTCTGTTTAAAACTGTACAGCTTTTAAGGTTAACTTCAAAAAATCATAACTATTTAATGAAAACTCTGATTCAAGCGATTCAAAAGCAAACAAATGCTTAAGATGTCTAGGATTTAGGAAAAATATAAGAAAAATAGAAACAGTGCAATGTAGGATCGAAAATTGCTAAAACACGATGGCTGTCAGGTGTTTATATGAAAAGTAGACTTAAGGCATCAAAATTCAATACCAATTCATTACCCAATAAAACCTCAATTAAATTGTAAACACATAATTAACATGATATCAATTAATAATAAATATATAACCATAAAGATCTACATAATAAAATATTAACATATATGATATCTTTAATTTAGGGTTTAATAAGAAGTTAATCAAAACAATCAAATTATCAACTCTTTTCAATCACTAATTGACATGAAATACATATAATAAAAGAATCCTTGTGATAATAATAATAACTAATTCTAACTTAATACACCAAAACTATAACATATTCAAAAATTAGCTTCACATAAATTTTCAACAATTCAAAACATGCATTAGAATTTGAAGACCAAATAAACTCTAATTACCTAGAGCAGTAAACAACACACGATCACAAAATTTCAATAATTAAAATAAAATTACTTTAACCCTAAAATTTTTAAGACAACCTAATAACATATATATACAGTACCACAAAAAGTCTCATTAGCAAATAAATTTTTTTAGCCATACAAATAGGTCACATAAATAAGAAGTATCGAATTCATTGAATAGACAGCCATAAAAACCTATCTTAAAGAAAATTCAAGAACTCATAAAATATTCATCAAATAATCACAAAATTTTTCAGATCATAACTTAACATATGCATGAATATCTCCATAAAATTTCGTTCAAATCAAAGGTCGTTTGCCCCTTAAGCATGGACTATACTTTTGTGCAAAATACCAATCAGCAACAGTTTGGTCATGAGTGGCAGAGAATGAAAATTTAATATCTCAGCATAGAAAATTCCAAATAAAGTGAAATTTTCAGAAATATCACATAAGACATACATAAACATCGTATTAAAATTTTAGAGCAAATGGAAATTCCTAGACAAAGTGATGGGGGTCGGATTACAAAGGAAACAAAATTTCAACAATAGTCTGGAATGAGTTTCTTACCTCCAAAATGATTCTTCTTAATTCTCTTGAATTACCTAACTGAAAACCCAATATTTCATTCAATTGTTTGCAGAAAATAAGAGAGAGAAGGGAAGAAAACATACAGAAGAAAGAGAGAATGTCTAATAAAATTTTAGAGAGAGAGAGAATTTTTTTTGGTTAAAAATTAAGAGAATGAAGACTTTCGTAGCTTGGAGGTATATTTATAAGTTTATGACAGAGAAAGAATTACATAAGTGTAAAAAAACCTAATCCTAATCTAATTCAACTTTTCTTTTTTTTTTCCTTTTCCTTTCTTACGGCTACTGCCGTTATTCTTTTTTTTTTGTTTTTTTTGTTTTTACACTGAAATTGCCGTTTGAGCATATAATATAATATATATATATATATAATATAATATAATATAAAAATATTATGAATATAAACGTATAGTATAATATAATATAATATAATAATGTAATATAAATATATTATTTTATAATATAATATAAAATTATTAAAATACATAATTACTTATATACAAGAATAATATTTACTTTCATAACCCCAAAAATATTAATTTTTACATTATTCTCTTGGACATTTTATATTATCCAATTACTTAATGCCATTATAATAAAAATACTACATATGTAATTATCATAGTATCATAAATGTTATAAAAATAAGAAAATATGCAACAACATTCATGTCATCATCAAGAATACAATTATAGACATACATAACCCTAGAGCGTTATAAAGATTATAAATTTTGAGCAAGTTGAAACCCATAAAAATAAATAAAAATTATCACTTTTGACATGAACATCCCGAGCACATCGATCATACAAGGCCGTCACCTGCGACATTACTAAATAAAAAGTTAATTTACTAAACATAAATAATTGTAGCACTAAAGTATCACATTCTAACATTAAATTAACATAAGTGTCCATAGAAGAAAACGACGGGCGTTGTATATACGATGTGTGACCACCTTCATTTCGATCGTGAAAAGAGAATAGCAAGAAAGACCAGTTGATTGAGACTCTTCCAGAAGGTTCTTCTCTAACTTTTCTGCTGTCTTTGGTATAGAAAAGAGGTACGTAAGATCTATTATTAATTTATGTACTTAGTATGTCAAACTTGTTATTTGAAAAAGACTTTGATTTAAATTTTTTTACAATTCTATTGCGTATTGTTTTCCAACAATAACATGTAGCATGTAGGCCACCAAACACTCCGCACAAGCTAATATCTAGCAGAAAACAACTAAACTCTAATGATGGGATGACTGCCATCATTGTTACAACCAAAACCACACTAAACCCACACAAATCCAATGATTGGTGGGAGAAAACAACTAGAAACAATGGCGGAGTAAACGCCTTTATTACAATCATAAGGAGAAAAAGTAATAAAAACTCGCATACACTACAATCATTAGATCCTAGAAGATAGAGCTCCTAAATACTAGAAAAAATTAGAGAAGAACTACAACATATAGGCGGTGAGGTCGTAGCACACACACCACCTTTGCTCCGGTGATCTCCTCCCTCCTTGGCAATACGAACACCATCACTGAATAGATTGTCTAACGCAGAGAATGTGGGTGTATTTAGTGGGCCAGCAGGCTGACGACGCGCTACCGGCAGCCGGCGACATGCTACCGGCAGCGGCCAAAACTATCTAGTTTTCCTCACTCCCTCTCTCTTTCTCTACTTTTCTCTCTTTGTGAACTCTTGTAGATTTTAGAATCCTTTCAAAGCTCTTCATTTTGTCTTTTATTTTTAGGAACAAAATGAAGATTTTTAAAATTTAAGGGTAAAGTGACGAGTTTTGAAAATTTAGAAGGTAAAATAGCAATTTTTGAAGTTTAGAGGGCAAAATGAGGGAGACCTTAAAGTTACACTAATAGCCCTAAAAAAAAAAGAAACAAAAAAAGAGTGACAACCAGTCACTTCAAGAAAAAAGGCCAATCACACTCTATCAAACGGTAGACCCAAAGTTAAACATTCTTCAACTTCACTCTTTTAATCATGTATTTGTTTTATTAAAATTTTCTTAACCCTTTGACACCCAAATGCAAAAATCTTTATATTAAATTTTCTTTGTCCTTTCTAACATCCAATCTAAACGAGTTTTGAGATAGTCATTCAGAGTCTGACATCCCCTTGTACTTGGCACAACATGAACAAACCACCATACAAGATCATGGTTGGAGGCTGGTTGCTTTTCTTTGTAGACAAGAGAGATCTTAATTTTTGGGCTTTTTTTCATACGTATCATTTAATAATGATATAGAGTGCCACATGAGACCATGGTTATTATGAAACACTTTCAGAGTATGGAAACCTACGAAGAACAACTGTAATATATTAAATTGAGTTATTAAGAGCTATTTTCTTATGATTTTAATGTCTTTTAGCTTTCAGGTTCTTTGTTGGTTTAAAATTTTATTTTAGTCCCCTCCCTCCTAAAATAAACTCGTGTTCCACCACTACTATAATTAGATACTAAAATTCACAAATACTATACATTTGTTCACACAAGGCAGGGCAAACCAGGCAAACCAAGCAAACCTTGTTCAAGGAAGAATAGCGCCTCTTTGGTTTTTTTTTTGGTAAACGAAAGAATAGTACATCTCAGTTCTAGTTTAAATCCCCACCAATTCTTGATCTACTGAAGCTTACAAGGGCTCAATCCTCCTTTATATCTTCCCGTCCTTGACCTCTCATACATAGCTTTGCTTTAAAACAACCAATGTAATCAATCGTATAGAAGCCTCCTTTCCAATTGATCCTCTGTAAAAATAGCAAACATTTTATTTACATAAAGGGCATAGCAAACTGAGCAAACTTTGATAAAGAAAACCAGCACAGCACACTTCACTTAATTGTTAAATCCTACAAATTCTTGATCAACTGCTTCTTACCATTGCTTCAAGCAATAATTGTGATAAGGCCTTAAGTCCCAAACTTCCCATCTCCATTAGCAGCCATCCTAGAAAACAACTGCTTGCACAATGCAGCACCAAGCAACACCACCACTCTCCTATCATCACCCTAAATCCTTCACCATATACTCAACAAACCCACCAGGCCTAAACTCTCCATCAATCATCCTCTCACCAAACAACTCCATTACCATAGACCCTGCTGGCCTGCCTCTCACTGCCTCCAAAAACTGCCTCTGATTTGTTATCTTGCAGCTCTGCCTGCAACCTGCTCTGCCCACATAATTAACCTTCCCCATAGTCTCAAACAATGGCAACAGCCACTCAACAACGTCACAATCACCACCTGCAAATATGCCAACTTCCCCTCTCTTGCTCCGACATCACCCCCAGACACCGACGCATCAACTACTAAGCAGTTCTTCCTACGTGTCGTCGCATGATGACAACTGGTCATGTCTACGGTGGCACAATTTGGGTTCAAACCTGAAAGAACGCCATCTGTCTAGGACAATTTGTCAAGCATTTGATGGGTGTCCCACCATAGTGAAAATGACATCATAGGATTGGGCGAGTTTGAGGATGAAATTGACGAGTTTTGCTCCTTGGGATTAGAGGGAGTGGGATTTGGAAGCGTTGCGGGCGTAGACGGTGAGCGATTACATAGCGAAAATGAGGTGGGAAGCCATGGTAGCTCCCATTATGCCGTTGTCGATCCAGTCGATGTGGGTGTGGGTGGGAGTGATGGGGTTTGGATATGGAGTTCTTGGCAGTCAGAAACGTCTTCAGTGCTTATGGTATTCGACATGGTTGTTGGTAATTTTCTGTATTGACATGGAAATACGATATTCTATGTTAACACTATATTTTTCGGCTATTGATGGTCCGATTATGTCCCAATAAATTTTTTTATTTACATAGAAATTCTACAGTTCCATGTTAGTATAGTATTTCCAGCCGCCACTAACGTCGCCAATAATTTTTTGTATATACATAGAAATATGGTATTTTTGTGTTAAAACTATATTTCCCGACCACCAATGGAAGATGCAACAATGGGTCGGAGCTCGTGGGCCGGCCTAGGCCCGTCCTGCTACAGTGACGGGTCGGGCTAGCACGGCCTGACACTGTTCACGGCCCGGCCCATAAATATTGATGGGCTGGGCTGGGCCAATATATGTCGGCCCATGGGCCGGCCTGGCACGGCCCATGAAAAATCATGGGCCAGGGCGGGCCTAGGTAGGGCCGGGCCGGCCCGTGTAGGCCCATAATGGGCCAGCCCATCTTGGCCCACAATGAACAATATTTTTTATGTTTTTTATGTCTTTTTTTTTTGTTTTTAGTAATTTTGTAAACATCTTATGTATAATTATATCAATTGTATTCTTTTTTCCTTACTAAGGTTTTGTCCCATTGGGTTTTCCTTGGAAAGGTTTTTAATGAAGCAATCGTAAATAAAATATCCATTTATATATTTCCCATGACTATTCAAACTTTTATATTTGTTAACTTGTTTAAAAATTTAAAAATAAAAAATAACAATAAAAAAAATTAAAAATCACATGCTTAGATGAACTGGTCCATTTAAACTCATGATGAACCAAGATGGGCCGGCCCATTTAAGGCTCACGGCATGACCCGACATGGCCCACGGCACGGCCCAGCACGACCCATGTAAAATTGGCCCATGGGTCGGGCCAGGCCAATGATATTTTAATATGGGCCGGCCTGGCCCGGGGCCCACGTAGGCCTAAGAAGAATGGGCCGGGCCGGCCCGTTCTTGCATCACTAATGGTCTAACAATGTTGTTGGTAAACTTTTTGCATTTAAATGGAAATACTTAATTTCCATGTTAATATAGTATTTCAACGTTGTCAACAATGTTGTCGGTGCTGGTGATGTCTAGGAACGTCAGTGGAAATTTTTGTATTTACATAAAAATATAGTATTTCATGTTAATATTGTATTTCCCGACCACCGGTAGTCCGATAACATGAATAGTAAATTTTTGTATTTTTGGCGAAGACCGCCGGCTAGGTGGTGTTGCTAGTGATGTCGACAATGTCACCAGGAAATATTGTATTTATGGGGAAATACTATATTTCCCAGCCACCGCCATTGCCAGCAAAGGAGTAGAGGGGGAGAGGGGGAGATGGAGAAAAGAAAGAAGTAAGTGTATTTTGGAGTTTTTGTATTTAATTTTTCATGATAGGCTATTTACTATATATTTTGAAAACATATATTGTTTACTCATTCATAATTTAAATATATTATTTTGCTCTTTCTTCCTTCATATATATATGTATGTATGTATGTATATAGGTGTGGTTTTCATGGGTACTTTTATTTTTACCTATCGATGGTTATTGTTGTTTTAGTCTTGTGATATGGATCAGACGGCTATAAGGAACTAGATATTTGATTAACGAAATCATGAAAATTAATGAGTATTGAACCTAGAAAACTCATTAAATATAATTTTAGATGGGCAACTTGTTGTCTACTTGTTGACATGACATTTTTAAGATTTTTAATTAAAAAAAATCTAATTAAATATTTGGGACCAAGATTTGGGGTCAAGGTCATGGTTGGAATTTGGGATCAGGTTAGAGGTCGAGATTTGGGACCGACTTTGGGTCCAGGTGGGCATTCGGGGTAAGGGTCTGGGTTAGGATTCGGGATTGAAGTCATGGTCGGGGTTCAGAGTCAGCATGTAACATGTGTCATTTTCTTTTACAAATAATTACGTAAACTTAACACTAGGGCCTGATATTTTACATTCTATTTATAATTTATGCTAAGTGATTTAATGTTTTGTTTAGTAATGTCATAGGTGACAGCCATGACAGATCATGTGATTGATTTGTTCATGTCAAAAAAATGATGATAAGTATAAAGTATTTATTGTTCTTTTAAGAATTTCTACTTGCTCTAAATTTATAATCTTTATAATACTCTAGAATTATATATGTCTTAATGTTATATTCTTCATAATGATATAAATTTTATTGCATATTTTTTTATTTTTATAATATTTATTATGTCATGATAATTACATGTGTAACATTTTTATTATGGCATTAAAAAACTCGATAATATAAAGTGTTCAAGAGAATAATCTATAAATTAATATTTTTTGAGGTCATAGGAGCAAGCATTATTATTGTATATAGATAATTATATATTATAATTAAATTATATTAGAGTATATTAGATTAGATTATATTATATTTATTATATTATATTATAGTATATTATATTATATATAACTGTATGAACATTTATATTATATTATATTATATATATTAAGATAAATCATATATGTAGGAAACGAAAAGAAAAAAAAATTGCCACAAAAGAAAAAAAGTAAACCTAATTAAACTAGGACTAGGTTATTTATGCCTCTAAATATGTGGCTTTAAGCATACATATGATTCCTATCCCTTCTTCTTGCCACCATCTTTTCTCATATTCCTTCATGCTTTTATGCTTTCTTTTCTTCCTTAAACCTCACATATCATTAGTTTGGAATTTTGTTTTCTTCAACATTTTCTCTCTCAAAGAATCTAAAAACACAAGGTATGAATTTATTTATGTGTATGATGCTTTCGTTTTGTTAATTAATGTATTTATAGTTATGAGTGTTTGGTATGATTAGGGCTTGAAATTTGGGGCATGTTATTAAATTAGAATATGCGGTTTTGGTTTCAATTATTAAATTTTTTGTGAAAGTTTAATTTTAATTTTTGGGAATGTTTAATTTATGATGTTCATGTCATATTTGATTTTTAGGGTTGTATGAGTTTGGCACAAATTTAACATAGTTTCTGTTATTGGAATGTGATATCAGATTTTTAATGTTTTTGATTATTTCGTAAAATTACCAATAATGTTTCAAATTCAAATGATTTTATTTTGCTACTACAATTTTTGGATATGATATGTATTTATGTGTTATGAAAATCTAAAATTTTTTATAAATTTTTATTTAATATATTTTTAAGATTATGAGCTTTCAATCAAACATTGTTCACTAAATTTATTTGCTGAGATATTTGTATTTGTGTTTCTACATGTTAAATAATTGTCTGTAAATTTTTAACTTCATATCTTTATAATGTTTTAAGATACAATTCATTGATTGTCAAGTACTCAGTGGTTATGAATATCCACCTAATATGCTCTACATAATTCGTAAGATAATAAACCATACTTTTAAATGTGTTCTATATGAATTATTATTTTTTTAGCATTTATTTTTATATTAATCATGTCACATAAAATTTTAGAAGCATATCATTCATATTTGATTTTATAAAAATATTTAAATTAAACATGTTCGCTGTTTAGCACGTCTTGTGTTACAATTAACTCAGAATTCAAATGTGTTTGAATGATTCCAAATCTATTTGGAGCTGAATTTTGGATACGTTAAAATTTTATGTGTCTACTATATGTACTAATTTTTATAAATTATTTTATGACATAAATGATTTAATCCATAATTTTTAATTAGGACTGCTCACTACTCAGGCTTTACTGGCTGATATTGCAATACTGATTATGTGATTTATTTAAATTAACCAATGAAATTTTTATGGCTAAAGAAAAATCTGAGTGTTGTTGCAGTTGGTTTCAGGTTAATACCGATATTTTAGTAACAAATCCAATAAATCTAAGTGTAGTGGTGAGTCCTTTCTTCCGTGATGAATTGTTGGCACCAGTCCTACATTTTGTCTCTGTGGACCGAGGAGAAAGGGGGGGGGGCTCTGTGGGAAGAGGATTGTAACATGAGAGAATATTGACAATTTCAAAAAAATATTCATATTATTCATTGTTAAAAAAAGGTATTGCTAACCTTTATTCTTGCAAATTGTCATGCTCTAATTGAATGTGAATCAAAAGATATAAGGTGATGAATCCTTGATGATCAATCAATTTTTGTAACTGACTAATTTATTTGAATGTTTTAAAGAAATTGAAAAACATATTTTGGATTAATATTTTCAAGAGAAGAAAATTTGAGTGATGTTTTTACATGTTAGCTATAGAAGAAGTTTTACATTTTATTTATGCTTATAAGTTGAGATTAATCTCTCTAAGTGGTTAAAGGTTAAGTTTTTTTTTCTATGTTTCTTGACTCTAAGTGCTTTTTATTACTCAAGTATGCTTTGTTACATTAAGAATAATGTATGATGATGTAATATGATATTAAAAGATATCCATGAACATGAATATTAATTTTATGCATTATTTGAATGATTGACATGAACACTTCAAAAGGCGAGCACATCGAGAACTGCAGCAACGTTACCCGATTTAAGGTCTAGTAAGCAAGCAAGTCAAGTACGTACATTCTCACCTCTAACATGATAAAGTTTATGAAAATGTTAAGCAATTTTTTATAAGCAAAGGTTTGTAATTTAAGGTTCTTATTTCAAAACCTTTTATGATGAATTTTCCTAAGGATGTTTTTACGTTTATGTTTTTTATGGTTTATGACAAGTTTTCAAAGAAAGCTTATATATATGTAAATGTATCACTTAATTAAGTGTTGCACACCCAATGTTTATGTTTATGATGTCCCGCAAGGTTTGGACTTGTCATGTTTGGTTTGAGAGTAGCTATCCTACTCCTTGCATGACGGTGTGCCTATGATGTTAATGGTGTAACGCTTGAGCTCTTAAAGATAAAATGAATAATGTTTTAATATAAAGTTTAAATAAAAAGATATATTCTATATAAACATGTGCCTTGTGCACTAGTATGACTATGATTACGATATTATGTAATGATTTTTATGAAATGTTTTACATTATGAGATAGGAATGTGTACTTACTAAGTTTATACTTACATAGTTTATATCATGTTGCAAATAAAGATAAAATATAGGTTGACTACGACAGATGACAAAGACGGGCATGTATACAAGGAGTATTGGATTGGAAACAAAGTCATGTCATAAAAAAAATTTAAACTCAAACAAAAGTTAATATATTATGCTCCGTATTTTTATTTGTTTGAGACTTAGTTCTACTTGTGATATATTCTTTTGAACTTATGTTTTATTGAATGTAATTTGTATTTTAGTTTTTTAGTTCTTAGATTTTTTATTAAAGTATACGCTATACAGTTTATTTCTTTGTAATTAGTCTTAGTTGTTTGATTAGAAGTTAAGAGTGCTTGCATTATATATGTGAGTTTATATTTGTTAAAAATTTGTTTTTGTAAACTAAGATTTCGGCAAGTGATCGGTTAGCCAAATGCCTTAAATGTTCCGTCAGGTTAACCAAAGTGAGGAAAACAAATCCGATAAGTTGTTTTTTTTTTTTTAAATGGATGTACTTCCTGGAATATTTCTCTGAGTGTTGTTAATTGTTTCAAACTTCTTATTGGTAATTATTAAGTTTTAACGATAAAAGCAACGTTCCATGTGGCACCTATATAGGGGCGTTACAGTTATGATATCAAAGTAGTTTCCATTTCCAATATGCATCGTCACACGTCTATTTCAAGTCCTCCGAGTAAGTATAGAAATTATTAACTTTCTAAAATATAGATGTTAAGTTACATTTCCAATGGCTGCATTATAATTATCATGCTAGTCGATGAAATATAAACTTATGTTATTTGGAGAAAGAAGCGATCTTTGTCTCATTATTTATATATAACGAATAGCTGATAATCAAGAAGTTTTGTGACAAGAGGTTAATTATGTGATTATATTATTTTTCTTGGAGAAAAAGTTTATGGAGAGTAGATGAATGATATGTAGCTCAAGAGAAGTGTAATGATAGCAATGTATTTTCAATGAACAAGTTTGAGAATTATACAAGGTTAATAAAAGGATTTTGTAAGGTAACATAAGAGATCTCTATAGTATTTTTTATGAATGAAAGATATTTTGAAAATGTGCATGTTATCAACAAGATTGACTGTATGAATGTTTGAGGCTTAGTGGGGATTAATTTTAGGAGAAAACTATTAATGATAATATTTTAGCAAATTAAATGGTCCATAACATGATATGATGGGAAACACACACAGTAGTTCCTTTTATGGATGACCATTGAATTAGTAGAGACTTTAATGGAGAATTCTAGAATTATTAATGTAGGAGACTAGAGATTAAATATGAGATTATTATATTATTTTAGAGGACATTGATTAAGGAAATTATGGAACAAGGTGAATTAGTGAGCCTAAAATTTTTATAATGATACATGATATTTCAAAAGCAATCTATAATATTCTGTTGTGAAAATTGTAGAAAAGAAAGTCAAGCTTCAAGTATGGTGTATTTTCACTCTTATAAACAGGATTGGTTATTTCACGAATGAACGGATGTATAGGTAGATTTATCAAAGCGCATGATGTTTTTCTATACCTTGAAGTTAAATCTGAATATTTTAGAATCATTTGTATATTTTGGAGTAAAATGTTCCTAGAGTACAATTCTCTTTTGGCTTGTGATTAAAGACAAGTTTGCATACATGAAATGAAAGAAAGAAGGAAAAGAGAGAGAATTAATATTGTACTTAGGGTCGTTTAGTAAATAGATCCAAATTAGTGATTTGATTTAAGTTAGTGTGATTTGAATTAGGATTTAAGTTCGTGATTTGAATTGTTATCTGAATTGATGTTTGGATGTGCATTTAAGTTTTAATCTAAGTATGGAATAAAATTGAAACTTGTGTTTGAAGAGGTAGTGAAAATAGTTTTTGATTTATCGACAAATCTAATAAAATCTTAATGTTAACGATCCTAAAAAGTATGCAATATAGATCTTAATTTATTCCTCTCTTCACTAGGAACACACTGAAAAAAGAATCATTTCAATTGGATAACAATTAAAGAAGTTATGATTTTTTTTCTCAAATATAAAAGAGAGAATTTTAGTTTTTACTGTAGCAGAGATATCCGAGTATCAAAATTTTAGGGGGAGTCAAAATTCTGAAAACTTGGATTATTGATACTCAAAGGATTTAGATTTTGGGGGAAACAAACACATATTCAAAGGATTCTTAATACTCAAATCTAAATTTAAGTCTAAAAAATCCAAAGAGTTCTTGAAAAAAACGAGCACTTTGATTTTTACTTCTATGAAGGATGCTAGATAGAGAGGTAAGAAGAGAATTCAAACATTGCATATGATGTTGTAAGTTAGATGTATGATGACTTTAATTAGACATGATTTTGGAATAAATTTTTACATGAAAAGAAAGAATGTAAAGAAAAGGGAATAGAAATTTCTTTACATATTCATTACTATGCATATTTCAAGGACAAAACCCTTAGAAGGAGAAAAGGATGTAAACCTTGAATTTTTACACAATGTTTTTCATGTTCATATACTAAGGAAGTACATACAGGGTCCATGTTTGTTTCCCCAAAAAGAAAGAAGAAGAAGTTTGAGGGAATATAATCTACAAGGATAAGACGACTATGTCTTTAGTTGAAAAAGAAGATATTAGGGAACAAAGATATTTATCTAGTCAAATAGTTATTGGGAAATCACAAGATTAAAGAAGCTACATGGAAAAGTGATATGAGATTAGGACCAAGATTTTGAGAAATAAAGAAATTGCATTAGTTAAAGTCTTATGGCATAACCATAAGAGTAGGAGACTATGCGAAGCTTACTATTCATAGTTATTTTAAGTTTCGAGAACGAAATTCTTATAAGGTGGAGAGAGTTGTAACACCCGTTGTTTTTTTCTACATATAATTATGTAAATTTAAAACTAGAACGTGATATTTTATACTCTATTTTAGCTAAGTGAATTAATGTTTTGTTTAGTAATGTCATTGGTGACAGCTACGATGGATCGATGTGCTTAGGTTGTTCATGAAAAAAAAAAAAAGATAATAAGCATAAAGTATTTATTGTTCTTTTAAGAATTTCAACTTGCTTTAAATTTATAATATTTATAATATTCTAGAGTTATATATGCCCTAGAATTAAATTCTTGATAATGGCATAAACTTTATTGCATATTTTCTTATTTTGATAATATTTATAATGTCATGATAATTACATATGTAACATTTTTATTACGGCATTGAAAAACTCGATAATATAAAATATCCAAAAGAATAATGTGTAAATTAATACTTTTTGGGGTCATGGGAACAAACTTTATTGTTGTATATAAATATTATGTATTATAATTAAATTAAATTATACTATATTATATTATATATAACCATATAACCGTTTTTATAATAATTATATTCTATTAAGAAAAATCATATACATAGAAAACCAAAAAGAAAAAAAGAAAATTACCACAAAAGACAAAGGAAAAAAAAAGAACAAAAAATGGGAAACCTAATTAAACTAGGACTAAGGTTACTTATACCTATAAATATGAAGCTTTAAGCATACATATTATTCCAATTTCTTTTTCTTGTCTCCATCTTTTCTCATATTCCTCTATGCTTTTATGCTCTCCTTTCTTTCGTAAACCTCACATGTCATTAGTTTGGAATTTTGTTTTTTTCAAGATTTTTTTTTCTCAAAGAATCCAAGAACATAAGGTATGAATTTATTTATGTGCATGATACTTTAGTTTTGTTAATGAATGTATTTATAGTTATGAGTGTTTCATATGATTATGGCTTGAAATTTGGGGTATGTTGTTAAATTAGAATATGTGGCTTTGTTTTCAATTTTTGAATTTTTGTGAATGTTTAATTTTAATTTTTTGGTAATGTTTAATTTTACGTTGTTTATGTTATATTTGATTTTTAGGGCTGTATGAGTTTGGTACAAATTTAATATAATTGTCGTTATTGGAATGTGATATAATAATTTTAAGGTTTTTGGTTATTTGGTAAAATTACCACAATTTTTTGAATTTAAATGATTTTCTTTTTTTGCAATTTTTGGATATGATATGTATATATATGTTCAAAATATCTAAAATTTTTTATAAATTTTCTTTCAATATATTTTTAAAGTTATGAGCTTTCAATTAAACACTAGTCACAAAATTTTATTTGTTGACAAATTTATATTTGTGCTTTGTAGAGTCCATTTTATGGGTCAAAAAGCTTTTGATTTTGTAAAAAAAATTATAAGTCATTGTTGACATGTTAATAAGTGTCTGTAAATTATTAACTTCAAATCTTCATTATGTTTTAAGATAAAACTCATTGATTGTCAAGTACTCAATGGTTATGAAAGTCTGCCTAATATACTCTATATAATTCATGAGATAATGAATCATATGTTAAAATGTGTTTTACATGAATTGTTATTTTTTCAGCATTTATTTTTATGCTAAGTATATTACATAAAAATTTTAGAAGCATATCATGCATATTTAATTATATAAAAATGTTTGAATAAAACGTATTTGCTATTTAGCATGTTTGGTGTCAATATTAACTTTGAATTTAAACGTGTGTTTTGAATTATTTTGAATTTATTTAGAGCTAAATTATGGATATATTATGATATTTTATGTATCTATTATGTGTAATAATTTTTATAAATTATTTTATGGCATAAATGATTAATCCATACTTTTTAATAAGGACTATTCATTGCCCAAGCTTTGCTGGTAGATTTTGTAGCATTGATTTTGTGATTTATTTAAATTATCAAATGAAATTTATATGGCCAAAGAAAAATTTAAAAATTATATATATGTGTTAATATTTATTCCTGCAAATTGTCATGCTTTAATTGAATGTGAATCGAAAGATATAAGGTGATGAATCCTTAAAGCTTAGTCAGTTTTTGTGACTAACTGATTTATTTGAATGTTTTAAAAAAATTGAAAAATGTATTTTGGATTAATATTTTCAAAAGAAGAAAATTTGAATTATATTTTTTTATGTTAGCTATGTTATAGAAGAAGTTTTACACTTTGTTCATGCTTATAAGTTGAGATTAATTTCTCTATGTGATTAAAGGTCAAGTTTTTTGTCTATGTTTTTCAACTCTAAGTACTTGTTTATTTCTCAAATATGCCTTGTTTCAGTAAGGATGATGTAATATGGTATTAAATGATATCCATGAATATGAATATTACTTTCATGGATTATATGAATGATTGACATGAACACTCCAAAAGGCGAGCACAGTGAGAACCACGGCAACATCATCCGATTTAAGCAGTAAGCAAGCAAGTCAAATAAGTACATTCTCACCTTCAATATGATAAAGTTTATGATAATTTTAAGCAATTTTTTATAAGCAAAGGTTTGTGTTTTAAAGTTCTTATTTCAATACCTTTTACGATGAATTTTCCTAAGGATGTTTTTATGTTTATGTTTTTTATGGTTTATGATAAGTTTTCAAAGAAAGCTTATATATATATATATGTATATGTATATGTATGCATGTATCACTTAATTTGTAACACCCACCAAATTCTAATGTAATGGATGAGTAATGACGTTATGTAATTTTATTAATAATTTATGATATAATGTTACTAACTATTTTATTCTAAGTGTTATGATAGGTGACAGTTACGTGGAATTGATGTGCTCAAAGTGTTCATTATCATTTATGTTGTATGTTTTATAATAATTAATGTTTTGATAAACTTTAGTGTGCAAGGCAGTTCGGCAGGCTGAACCTTCAAGTTCGGTAGGCTGAAATGACCCTCATGGAATGGCAGGCTGATGAATACAATCGGCAGGCTGGACCTCATGTATTCGGCAGGCCGAACTGTGTGGTCGGCAAGCCGAAGACTGTTGACGAGTAATCAGCAGAAATCACCCAAAATTTATGACAATGATGGTGATGATGATTGGATATGATTGGATAATGATTGTTGATTGATTAGCATATTTTTGACCTTTTTCTTTAATTTTGGTAAAGAAATGTTTGACTTTAGATTGATTAGATGATTTGATATGGTTTCCTATTTTGAAAGCTTGAAATATGGTAAGTGAAGCTAAATTAGTTGACCTTCCCTTAATTCTCTACCTTAATCCACATGAAAGCAGCCTTTTCTTTTATTTCCCTACTTGAAATATTGAGAGCCAAATTAAAAAAAAATTCTCTCTTCCTATATCGTGTATCATTCTCCCTCTCTTCTTTCTCAGACATTTTCTTTTCCTCTTCACCACATACACTTCTCCTTATTTTCTCCATTATTTTTTTGCAAATAATCAAAATAAATATTGAGTTTTCTTTGGGCGAATTCGAAGGAAGTTCGAGAAGAAATTGTTTTAAGGTAAGAGATTCTTCTCAGCAATTCTAAAATTTTGAACACCTTGTAATCCGACTACTATATCTTTCTCTACAAATTTATTTTTGCTCTGAATTTTTAATATGTTATTCATGTATGTGTTATATCCTAACCCTTAAAATTTCACCTTCATTGGATTTTTCTACGCTGAGATATGAATTTTCTTCTCTCTACCACTCACTGCTAATTAATGCTGATCAGTAACATTGTATTGTCTCTATGTTCCGACCCCTATAACTTTGTCTACAAATATTTTTTTGCTCTGAAATTTTAATATGATTTTCATGAATATGCTATGTGATGTTGCTCCAAATTTCGTGCCATTTGGTGTTGTGTAGGCTGAGATATTAAATGTTCATTCTCTGCACCTCATAATGAATTGTTGCTGATTGGTTATGTTGCACAAAAACGTGGTTTTCGTTCAAGGGGCAAATGTTCTTTGATTTTAACGAAATTTGGTAAATTTGATCATGGTTATATTAGGTTGTGAACTGAAAATTTCGTGGTAATATCACGTGTATGTTGTGAGTTATTAAACTTTCTCCTAACTAGGTTTTTATGGCTGTGAACTTGCAAACTTTGGACCTATTGTTTCTCTAACTTTTTAATTGTGTCTAAATGATTTTGTTTGGTCATGGAAATTTTTGCTGTAGGGTGTTATTATGCATATAGATTGTCACAAAAAAATTTTGATGTCAAAATTATTTTTGTAATATTTTTCTTAAATGCTAGTTTGAAAGGTGTTCGCTGCCCATGTCTATAAAATCAGTTTTACTACCAATTTCAATTGTGTATTTTGACCTCCTCTGATTTTTTTTAAGCCAATTTTTGGATATATTTTAGCTCTATGTGTCTATTATATGCATTAATTTTTGTAGATTTTTCTACAACATAAAAATATGATAAATAGACCTGAGTTTAGAGTCGTTCATTGCCTAACTATTGCTGGCAGATTTTGTGTCATAAATTTTGTGACTTATTTTAAACATTAAATGGAATTTTTATGGCCAACGAAAAATCATGGTATGTTTATCTGTTAACTTTGTCCCTGCCAAGTTTGGAGCTTGAATTGTGTGTTAATTATGAGATATTAGGCTGTGAATTCATAAGGGTCAGATAACATGTGTATAGGTAGTTTTGCTGAAATGTTTTATTTTGATTGATAAAATGTGTTTTTAATTAATGTTCTTAAGAGAAGCATGTATGAGTTTGTTACATGGTATTGAATGATTTCTAGGTCTCATGAAAATAAATGTTAATTATTATTTTAAATAAATGTATGATATGAACACACTAAGGAGCGAGCACATCAAGACTGCGGTGACGTCACCTACAATTTAGTTAAGGTTAAGTAAGCTTATTAAGGTAAGTATATTCTCACCTGCAACATGATATGTTTTATAAAGGTTTGAAAATTTTGTTCATGATGATATCTATGATGATTTTATGATGATTTCATTTAATATTACTTATGAAAGATTTTTATGTTCAAAAAGTTATACATGTATGATGATGATGTATTTTAAAGCATGAAAGTATAAATATGTATATATGTATCACCTAAATAAGTGTTGCACACCCAATGATATGTTATGTTATGATATGATATGATGTCATGTTTGGTTTGGGATTAGCTACCCCTCTCCTCTCATGGTGGCG
>CAMOHE010051199.1:0-45126 GCA_946598075.1 Artocarpus hirsutus
TTTACATGAATAAAGTGCCCAACTTTATTCCCTCGATTGCGGATCTTATGATTTAGACCGTCACCTTAAGAATCGTGTCTTCTGCATAATCTGTCCATCATATGCCCAATTCTTAAAGGTTTAGACCGACAGTCTCAGACTATTGTTTGCTTATCATACATTCAACAAATATGAACGTAAAGAGGACAAGATTTGGTATATGAATAATAAATGAATTCTTTATTGATAAAAATGTCTTCAAAAACTTATTACATTTTTACTCCTTAGGGCATACATGTCTAACATAGGGTGGAAAGACTTATAACCAACTAAGGTAATAGTGCTTTGAAACTATTAGAGAGATAAGAAAGAATAATCAAATTCTAATGGTGCTTGCTCCAAAATAAAAAATAATAAAAAAAACTAATGGAGTTTTATATGAAGTTTTATCTTTCTAGATTACTTTATTTTTTTTTATACAAAGGGAGAAGAAATTCCACCAACTTTCAGTGGAGTTAAGCTCGACTTAAACCTTTAACCAAATTGAGGTGGAGGAACTTACAATCAACTACGCTACCCTCACTTGTCTAGATTACTTTACTCACACATATTAATATAATACTTCATTAGAAAAGTTAACACCCAGTGTGAAATATGCCAAAAATTAACCAACTGAGCAATTTATTCAATTAAAAAAGTCCAAAAATGGGTTAGAAAAAAAAAACTTGCTAAAACCTCCTTTGAAATTCCTTGCTCGAGGCCATGCATGGATCTACTTATATCCTAAGACTCTACTCAAATTTTTTTATTTTAAACATTCTTTATATATAAATGTGCATTGTATTATGTTCATACACATATCCCACTATACATTTTAAAATATATCTTATAGTCTTTATTAAATTTTTGTTTAAATTTTAGCCCCATTAGTAAAGATTTTTGACTTGCTCGAACTTTAATAACTATTTACCCATTTATCATTAAAAAAACTATTTATCACTTAAATAATGGTGCCAGTTGGATTTCGGTTGAATATGCAATTAGGTTGACTTGTTTGCCTTTAAATTTCAATTATTTTGTTATTGTGAATAAGATCATATACAATTTCAACCGAATCAACCCAATAGATATTCGGACAAATAATTGAAAAAGATGTATACCTTTTTTTATATTCAAATTCTGTTTTGTTTGGTGTATTATAGGGTGTTTGAAAGGGTGATAGGAACCATTAGTTAGAATTACTTTTACTGTAATATGTAAGAGCTTTACACTGTAGCAATTTTTTTTTATTGTTACTGTAGTATATGAGAGCTTTATACTGTTCATAAATAAGTTTGTGGTGGGAACCGTTACCAAACAACTGCTTAGTTGATAATTCGAAGATGACAAAGTAACAAAAAAGGATATCCATCTTTTTAAACCTTCTATATATTTTTTGTTTTAGGTTTATTCAAAAATTATAATTTTGGTTTTCGATCTCATTGAATGTATACTTTTAAGTTGTGTTTAATGCATAATTTATACCCTACTTGAATCAATAGTTGATTTTGACTATTAAAATGACTAAATTATCCTTAAATAAAAGATAGAAAAATTAAAACTTTTTTTTAAAAAAAGAAGAAAACAAAATTAAAAACACATAGAATAGCTATTTTTGAATATATTTTATATATTTTTAAAAGCAAAAACTTTAGTATAATTTTTTTAAGTTTTTAAAATTATATTATTTTTAATTTGAGGGTATTTAGGCAATTTTGTATGTCAAAATTGATGATTGGTTGATAAAAAAGGTATAAATTTATGTATTAAATCTAACATAAAGATATAAATGCGATGAGATCAAAAACCAAATGTATATTATTTGTACAAATCTAAAATATAAGGTATAAAAAGGTAAATAATCCTAACAAAAAAAAAATATAAATCCTCTTTTTCCCTTCTTTCTTTCTTTCGTGTTTTTTAATGGAGAATACTATGATAAGACCCTCTAAATGACCTTATTAATGAAAACTTTTTTACGGTAAAATTTTTATCCGACAGTTAAATTAAACAAGCACATCAATATTAAAATGAGCACAATGCATCGATCAATAAAAAATCCAAAAACTAAAAAGAAAATAAAAAATTTGATCTCAAAAAGGTAAAAAAAAACCATGATTGTTGGTGACCTTCAGTGACCACCATGGGTCGCTATTTCTCGCTGCGATCACATGAGCTCACGACTGGTCGCGAGCTCTGGGTCTAGAAAAAAAAACTAGTCGTGCGATCTTGATCTCTGTCGCAAAGGTCATAAAGCTCGCCCTCTATTGCTAGGGTCACTGCCGCTTGGTCGTGCAACCTCATGTTGATTTCAGTCGTGAAGTTCTTTTGGATGATGTGGAAGGAGGAGAAGGATTTTGGTGGCAGCGACCTTGTGAAGGATCTCCACCGCACTTTCTTCCCTACGTAGTACCAATCTTCGATGCAGAACCTCCATGGTTTTTCTCCGAAAGGTATTTTTTGGATTTTTTAAAAAGATTTTGGGGTTTTTTAATTATTTTTATATTTATTATATTAAAAATTGATAGAATCAAGTGTGATTGTGTTTTTTTTTTTTCTTGTGGGGCTTGGATTTTATACTATTGTATTAAATCCAATGGCTAAAAAGGATGTCATCTATAAGACTTTTTTGATGGGTCATATCATAGCAATCTTTTTTTTTATTTTTTAGTTTTTTCTTTTTGTGGTAAATTGAGAAATTCACATTTTTCTACACCCGAGCCTAACTTGAAGTCACCAAAAAGGGAAACATTCTATTTCATCATTGTTGTTGATTATTGCCGTGATCATCATTTTTTTTATTTCTTTCTTTAATGAAGAACTTTACGGCCGATGTATTCATTTATTTAATTTACTATTAATGGAGGCCGATGTATTTGTTCTACAAAACATGAAAATTGTTTGACTTATGCATCTTATCCATAATACCGGACTTTGTCGTTAAAAGGGCCTCTGAAAACAATGAAAGCTTGCTACCATCACGTGTCGCACAGCACCATCCAATCACATTGGGTTGGGTTTGTTCTTTTAATTGAACTTTGGGTTGGGTTTGTTTAAAATTGATTCCGTTGATTAAGAGAGTGAGATTGGGAACTATGGTAAGAGCATACCATGTTTATTTTTGTTTCATGCTCTTACATGCAAGAGCCATTCGTATTGTAATACGTAAAACTAATAAGCTTCAATAATGCTGCTGAACAAAGTCTAAAATTTTTGTCGAGTTTATTAGCGAAAACACTTAAAACTACATGTGTTTGCTGCTATCAAGTCAAAATTTAATATATATATATATATATATATATATATGCGGAAATGACTGAATATTCAGCAAGGAAGGGTGCGAGGAAGCTAGAGTTTAGGAACCAGAGGAAGCTACACTCGATAGTTAAAGAAACGACATTTTAAATTTTTAGGCATTACATACTATAGTCGACTCACGACCTTTTATGTTCATGATCTACGGGAAACACCACAAAGATAGCAACATATCAGCACTGTCATGAATAAATCACATCAGCAGTATTAGCGCACTTTGATAAACTGTACTAAAACAACCGTATTATTTTGAAAATATTTTCATACGTTTTTTAAAATAAAAATTTTAAAAATACTTTTAACATAATTCTCAAAAATTATCATTTTTTAAAACAAACCATTTTCATTCATTTTAAAAACACTATCAAGTGGATAACAAAGCCTCTCCGATACCACCAATTTGTCTTACAACTTACGAGCAAATTTTTTTTTTAAGACAATGGAAAGAGCAATGTCAATTGATCCTAACTACCGTTCAAGCAAGGAGAAGCTTTGTAAGCAAAGCGAACACGCAAAATTAATAGCTGCAAGAAAGAAAAATGATCCAATTAGGGCTGCAACACAGTCCATTGCAATAAGCTCTGAAATCTAGCTTGTCAAAGGAATATTTTGGTTTTGGAGTACAGGTAGAACATCCACGGACGGAATCTAACATTGAGCTAACTCAAATGCAATATTCTTCCCTTAACTGGTTCAATAAAGAACAGATTTTTTATCATCCCCATAAGTCTGTCCATGATGAGCACACGGAAGTATAGTGGCAAAACTGGGGTCCAAACTCAAAGTAATCGCATAAACAAAGCAGAAGTCCAAAACCACAACTAGAGAATCACATTGTACTTCCTGCATAGTCTTTTACTCCCCCATTCCAAAAACCAATACTTGCAACCGAAAAAGTTAGAATTGCATACCAAGAGATTGGTGAAGCCCTTTTACAGCATCATAATTCTTGTATGTATAGCCGACGAAGCTATGAACTTTAGGGATTAAGAGCAATTGCATAAAATATAAGATGAAGTACACGTCATGCTAAGTTATCTTGACATCCTCAGCCCAATAACAAAGGACAAAAGGCCTGAAATAGAGAAGAAAGTTATGGCACTAATTCTATTGAGGCTTTGTCGACGCTAAATGCCAAAAAGCAAACAATTTTTTTCTTAAAGGAAAGGGTCAGGATAATACCAACTTCTCTGACTGGTAAAGAATCGGAAAAGAAGACTTTTTCAAGAAAAAAATATTGGTAATAACAACTCATAATGCAAAGTATTAAAGTATGGTTATATGGACAAAACACATGAGCACAAACCTTCCAAGAGGGCCCTGAGCCAGTTCTTGTTGGTGCTGGCGGATCCAACTGACACAAAATTCAAAATGTTCAGTTTATTAGTAAGGTTAAATAAAACCGTTTAATGAAAAAGAGAAAAAAAAAAAAAAAGAACCGTGCATCTGAAACTGAATCAGTGGGTGGTTGTTGATAACAAGCTGGTGGTTATCTGCAACAATGCTGAAAACAAAAATAACAACAATATTTAAAAAGGCAATTGGAAAGCAAGGCTAAGTTCTGGTGTATCAAGCTATCCATTCACTTCTGGTTTGAACGCTGCCTCCATTTCACAGAGTTTATCCCACACGTCGCCATTGAACCAAGGGTGAGACTGATACAGCGAAATTGTATGGATATAAGACAACGAACAGATAGATGAAAGAATCACTGTTAACTTTTTAATCAAACATGAAACATTACTTTAATTGGGTATGCCTACAAATCAGATCTTTAGCCTCGGGTGTCAATCTCGCATCTTCTGGGAAATGAAGGTGGCTTCTCCAATGAACAATCTGACAAAAATTGGCAAATAGAATAAAAAAAAATGCAAAGCTATGCCCTTCAATAGACATTCCGAATAGGATTCAAAAAAACAAAACAAAACAAAAGCATGATGTTAGTTTGATTGGCGAGAAGCCAGGCTTTCAAGGTGCCCAAGAACAGGCTTAGAATAAAAAACCACACGTAAAGAGATTATCTTATGAGAATACTGAACATGTTAAGCAATGCCCTGAAATGTGCATTTCAGAATCTCATGAGAGAGTGTGTAAAGAAATACACAGAAAGCTTTTTCAAACTATCCCTAAACTGAATATATAATCCGACAGAGAGAGTTTTAGGGACCGTTTAAGCTAACACGAAGTTCATTATTCTTTTATGTAAACCACGGTTTGGCATTGTTCTATTGACTTTTACAGATGCACTGCTTTATTCTGGACACAGCTCAAGCCAAGACAAATGGGAAAAGCGGCAATTTCATTCTCACTGGAATCATATTTAAAAAAAATGATTATAAGAAGAATCATTTTTTGAAAGCATGTGAGCATATTACCTTTCTGCAAGCGGTTATTGGGTCATGAACTTAAGATGATTTTTTTTTTTCTTTTTGAGTGGGGGTGTTGGAATTGGGAAGATTTGATATTTTTCCTTTTATTTTTACTTTATCCCTTTTGGGTGGATGAGGAGTGGAGGGAATAAAAAGTAATGAGAAAAATTCAATGGCGACATCTTATTTAAATGATAGCAGTAAGAAATGTATACAGTCAGTGCTCGCACTCTTTTTCTCGCTCCGTATTATAAAGTGACACGTGAAATCTACTATCTTTTTTTTTTGTTTAAATAATAATTTATCATGTTAATGAATTTTAGATGTTAAACTCTAAATGAAAAGTGTTAAATAGAGTACGAAATAGAGTGCTCTGGATAAAATAAAAAAAATGTATATCACAAGAAAATAATGACCGAAAATATGTATACACATCATCAGAACTTAGATTGAGAGAAAAATAGAACGGACAATACGAGTGTACACGTCATCAGAACTTGAATTGAGAGAACAACAGAAAACATGAGGTAGAAGCTAACCAGTCACGATCCATCTCATACCTTCAAAAGTACTTCAGAAGCAATATAGTCTCGAGTCCGGACAGCTGAAAAAAGCCTCTGAAGAGAAAGTAAGTGAAAAGAAATATTGAGTAATAAACGATCAAGTTAATTTGCAACAAACTATACATTAATATATTATTGATGTATTATAATTTGACAATGATTAGATTGCGAGCCGACAATGAGATTGAAAGACTTACATAATTATCGTGAAAAATAAAAGGGGTGATTTCGTTCATATGTCTCGTTGTTTTGTGGTTTTTTCCTCCACTATGCTCAAGTGTTCTCCAACTTTTTTTCAGCTTTTTGTCTTTTGGTTCTTTTCTTTCCTCTTCGCCTCCTTTTTTTTTTATTTTTTTATTCTCATAAGCTTCTTGGCGTTATTCCCCTGCTAAGCTTTTCACTTTTGCTTCCTATATTTCCTTTTATGATGTTTTTTATATTTTTGAATTCCGATTGTTCTACGCTTTGATTTTGCTTATGATTATAGTAACCTCATCACTACTGATTTCATGGTTGTAGGAACGTATGAATTTTTACAAACCCTAAATCAATATTTGAATTTACATACCTCAATTTGCTATTATGATGGGTAGAGCCCATATCTGGTTGAAACTCTCAAGCATTTAAAATTACTTCCGTATTCCTTGTTTATGTACGAGGGGCATGTGCCTATGGCATCATAAGTAGCCCCTTGCAGCCCTTTGTTTCTCATCTCATAATCTTCTCTTCTTACTTAAAATTTGAAAATTTGAGATCGTAGTAAAGTATAAGAACTGAATAATATCTGAAAACATTTGAAAATTGAACGAGGGCTTCCAATATTTTTTATGTATGAGGACGCATGCGCTTTGGCATCTATTTGCTCCTCCTTTGTTCTCATCCCAAAATCTCTTTCTTATTTAAAATTTAAGAAAGTATAAGAATAATATAGAATAATATTTTGATTAAAATTTGTTTCTTGTATAAAAGCTTTATCGTGTTTAAATTTAGCATGTATATTAGTCCACATTGTTCTCTTCTTATTTTGCCATAGGCCTTTTGGCATCTATAAATAGGCCCTTGCTTCTCCTTTGTTTATCATATAAACCATGGGCATTCTATCTTGGTAGAAAGTGGCGGCAACAACAACAAGCGGTCTCAACAGTCGGAGTCGGATAACTCCAAACCTTCCCCCAAGGCCATCGAGGTTCCGGGCCTTAACGGAGCTGTCGAGGTCCCTCGCCCGTCGCCAAACCTCACCGTCTTCGAGTTTGGCACCATCGCAGCCTCCGCCGACAAGGTCACTCTTGCTGGCTACTGCCCCGCGTCTGACGACCTTGAGCCCTGCCGCTGGGAGATCCTCCCGGCGAGCGCCGCCAATGCGCCGCAGTTCCGCATTGCATTCTGACCTCAAAACTTTTGGAGTGAGTTAATTTGTGATTAATATAACATGTTACAAGAAACCAGATAGTGCATTTTGCTGATGAACTTTTCTGTTTTGAACTTGTTAGAGAAGTGGATTAGAAATTGTGTGTCAGCGGAATCTAATCCACTTTTGTGTTTTTTCCCTGAATCAGTTTGTAATTTGTGAACTTCTGATGACGCAGCTTTTTGTGGATGAGTTTTTAGGCCAAGGATTAATCAGAGAGGTTTAGAGAAAGATACAAGGTTAAATAGGTTGCTGAAAGGATAAGAATACTATTGGAGTTTTGGGATATGATGTTTATCCGTATGTTTTAGGGGTTTTTATGTTCATGGTTTCTAAAGTACTCTATTAGAGTTTTACGGTTGAACAAATAGTGTCAGTTTATGGCCAAATTTGAAGAATTGAGAAGTGTAGGAGAGAAAAGAGACATGGAGAATTGGGTAAGACTAAACTTGATTCTCTTGGAAGGAATTGAATCTAAGCCCAACGTTAGAATTACGATGATGTAATTGTTAGAATTGAAACTGAGCAGTTTCCATTACTCCATTAAAGCTAATTAGAACTTCAAAACAATTTTCAGGCTTGATACCTGCCCTATCAATGCTTCATCCAATGAGATTAGAGTTGTTCATCACTAATTCATATCTTCTTTCCTTGACAATAAGGATGAAGTAGAGTATATTTATGGTTTTGTCCTCAGAGATTGTTTCTTGATTGCCCCCGGATGAAGTACATTTATGATTTTGTCCTCGGAGATTATTTCTTGATTGCCGGCCCCAAAATTGAGATAACTATGATTAAAATCACGAAAAGTCTTTTTCATCCCCTATTCATAGGGTTATATCTCTACTACTTTCAAAATTATTGACTTTAGTCTAATATATGTATTTTTTAGACTAAGTTTTACTATTTTGTTAATAGCAAGGTTAGGATTAAAGAAGATTGCTCTAAAATAATATTATGCTACCTATGACATTCGACCGCAATCATCAGATAGCCAGATATAATTAATGCCACATTCCAACAACTTTTTAATACCAAATCATTTGTGTACTCATCATCACTAATCACTGGAATTTTTTTTTTTTACCTCTGTCGTTCCAACTCAGCAACATTAATCCGCAGATGTTATCTTAAGACAAAGTATTGTAGCTAAATTCCCAAATTATCATCCTCCAAAAAAAAAAAACCCCTAAAGTTTAAAACATGTAGCATATGAGAGCTTTGCATTATTGTAATTTTTTGTTTTTTCCTGTAACTGCTAAGAGCTTTACACTCTAATTAGTCAGAACTTTCTAACTAACATTCTAAACACATACTATGTATCACATAGTTTTCTCAACTTGAAATATGTGTTTGCCAATTTCATTCCAAAACAGTTGCATGGGATTTGGTCGACATGTACAAGAGCCAAAATCCAAGGGTCGTATTAGCACTGAGCAGTTGCCTAGATCTGGATGAATTTTCCCCAGTACAATTCGACGAGTCTATCATCAACATGCAAACACGTCATTACGTTTTTAGTATTCACCGACATGCTTTCTTTCCTGCCAAGGAATATAATTCACTACACTACTTGCCTCGGCTTTCCATCTCTTCCTCTGAAATTGAACAAGTATCATACCCCTCAGCTTCATCTTCATCTTCATCCTCTTTTCTTTTCTGCACTCGAGACAGAGAATGAAATTCAGCCTTTTATCACATAAAGAAAGATCATCGCACTAATTAACTACGGTTTTGAGGCAATATTCAGGCAAGCAAAGCAACTAGTACATATATAAATCTGGGATTTAAGATTGTAATTACAAGAAAGAGAGTGGATGAGAAGGATTAAAGAAATAAAATCAAAATAAAAATATAAAAATGATGGAAAAGACAAACGAGAGAGAGTGAGAAAAAGATGGACAAGTCAAATTTAGAAGAGCATACTAAAAGGGTGTTTGGAAGGGTGGTGAGAACAAGTGGTTAGAAGCACTTTTACTGTAACATGTGAGAGTTTTACACTATAGTAATTTTTTTTTATTACTACTGTAGCATGTGAGAGCTTTACACTGTTTATAACTGAGTTTGTGGTGAAAACCGTGGTCCCCACCACTGAGCCAAACATGGGGTAAAGCATCTCCACCCGTCCCATGCTCCTTCCTTTTCTATTCTCGAATTCAAAGTTTTTTTTTTTTTTTTTTTTTGATATAGAGGCAAATAGTCTTTTTAAATGCTTTTTAAAATAGAAGACCATATTTTTAAATTTGACAAAAATAACATACATTAATCATTAATCAGTTGTAATACATCAATGATAAACTCGAGTGCATGATGATAAACTCAAGTACTTCAGTGATAAACCGTAGTATATCAGTGGTAAAAAAAAAACTAGACTATTAGTGATAAACCTTAGTACTTCATTGATAAACTCATAAGTAACAAACCCTAAAAAAAACCCTCAAACCCAACTTTCTCTCTCTTCTCTCTCCCTATTCTCTGACCTCACAACATCTCCAAACATTGTCGGCGCCACACTCTGCCAAGTCGGCTACTTGGAGAGCTAACGAAGGTTATTTTTATTAATAAATAATAAAAGTTATTTTTATCATTTTAATTTAATAATTAAATAAGGAGGGAGTATGGTCATTTATTTTAAAAGGCCATTAAAAAGTCCACATACTCCAATTTCCTTTTTTTTTTCTTGCTTATTAAAAAAAGTTTTATTTTATTTTATTTTCTTTTTTCTCTGTGAATTATTCTCTAATCCATACTTGTCCAATGCTTATAAGGGCCTTTTGGGATTTTCATTTTTAATTTTCCGTGGAATTAGAAGAGTGAGTAAGAAATAATAACCAAATTCTAATGGTGCTTGCTCCAAAATCAAAGATAAAAAAGTCCAAAAATGGGTTAGAAATAAAACTTGCTAAAAACGCCTTGGAAATTCCTTGCTTGAGCTTTAGTGAATGGAAATCAGATATTTAAGGGGCAAAGTAAGAAGCTTTGAACGTTCAGAAGGCAAGTGGTGATTTTATAGTTTCGTAGGTAAAGTGAAAAGTTTTGTAAGCTTAAGGGACAATGTGGTGATTTTTAAAGTTCAACGGACAATACGCAAAAGATTTCAAAGTTTAAGAGCCATTGGTATTATTAACTATATTTTTTTTTTAAATGTCACACATATTTAAGTGTTTCACGACTTAAACATATAATACGAGTATTAGTACGGCCTAAATTTTTTAAGTATGATATAAATAAACATATTTTTTAAAAGTATGACATTACATGTAATTTTCTCTTTATTTTATGTCTTTGTTTAAGAGACTTGTTCAGTGCTAACCATTGCTTGTTGTCCCAAAAAATCCATTTTATACACAAGTAAATATTAAATTGTAAAACTCATGTAAATCAAAGAATTTTTTTAATAACTTGTCTAAATTAAAGAATTTGACCGCCTAATAAATATGAAAATCATAAGGCTATGTAAATCACTACAAGAGTTGTGAAAATAGTATTAGAAGGATGGTCAATAAGACAAAAAACAGGATAGCAGAATAGCCCTCTCTTCGAATCAAAGTCAACATCAACGTCGATTTGATCGTATTTACAGCTAAACTAAGAACTTTAAGGATCGATGTCCATTTCAAAAATTAAAATACCAAGTCATGAGTCATTAAAGAGTTTATGGTCAATTCATGCCACCAATTAACCCTAAGACATAAAATGCCCTTATCGCTTGGCAAATATAATTTCTTGCGACAAACATTCCCAATAATAATCTCAAGAGAGGAGAAAAAAAAAAAAAAAAGCCTCCCAAAGCAATATCTTGAAATTTGCGTCTAAGAAGTTATTGTAGTATGACAAAGTTGTCCATACGAATGATGGGGAAATGAAAAATAAGCGCATAGAGGAAGATTATAAGTAGAAGGGAAGGGTGTGAGGAAGGTGAAGGGTGAGTTTAGGAAGCATTGAAGGCTATAATCTATAGGTAAAGAAACGACATTTATAAATTTTAACACGGTTAAATATATCCAAAGACAATTAATACTTCGTGGGATCGCCATAATATTAGGCTTTATATGCTATAGTTGACTCACGACCTTCTTTCAAAATTTGTATAATTATGTTCAACATGATCTAGAGGAAACACCACAAAGATAGCAACATATCAGCAATGTCATAAATAAATCACATCAGCAGTATTAGTGCACTTTGATAAACTACTCACTAAAAAAAACAAAACAAAGCCTCCCTGACACCACCAATTTGCCTTCTGACTTACGAGCATGTTTTTTAAATGGAATGAGAAAGAGAAGCCAAGTAAGCAAAGCGAACACGCAAAATTAATAACTGAAAGAAAGAAAAATGATCCAATGAGGGGTGCAACACAGTCCGTTACAATTAAACACCTCAATAACTGAGGCAAGAGTTGCGAATTGAGGGACAATATTTCCACAAATGTTTCTCCCCGGCCAATAATGAGTTTTCGCCCACAAGGGAAGATTTTCTGTAAACGGCGATCGAGTTTCTTACTAGTTTTTCCTTGATGATATTTTGACCAGATACTGCCACTAGCGAAGGCGAGTATGCTAACTGCCAACCTGGGCAGCAAAGAAAAGCTCCACAATTCTCTGTCCTACCTTTTTCTAAAATCTAATTCACAAAAACTTTTCAACTAAAGTCTCATCAGCCCTTGGCTTTTATGAAGCTCTTCAAAGACTACTGTACACTTATAAGGTTGTTCTGCAAATAGCATTGGCATCCACTCCACATAAAATGCAGATAATAATATTAAGCACTTAACCTATATTAAGCAGGCACGTGCAGCATCTGCATCTTGGGCTTGCCATTTTTGTTATCTCATGATCTAACTATGGTAACATGGGATCACCTGATGATGCAACCATTTGAACCTCTAATTCCTCGGGTGTCTGGTTGGTAACATGACCTGCCCTAGCATCGCCTGCAAATATCAGCCAACAACCTATCAAACTACAAAGACTTTGAAACAAACAAGATAAAATATTGATATAGTTGCACGAGAAAGAAATATTTTATTTCCAAGCAAAGAACCAGAACGGTGGTTACTCGGTTTATATAATAATGAGGCGGGAAGGGCTATTATCCATATTTTGTTTGGAATTTGTCCTTTCATTCATGCACAATTACAGTTGAGATGGAAAACGTGAAGTCAACTGTGATATCTAGCTTGTCAAAGGAATATTTTGGTTTTGGAGTACAGGTGGAACATCCACGGATGGAATCTAACATTGAACCAACTCAATTCCAATATTCTTCTCTTAACTGGTTCAATAAAGAACCAATTTTTTATCATCCCCATAAGTCTGTCCGTGATGAGTACACGGAAGTATAGAGGCAAAACTGGGGTCCATGCTCAAAAGTAATCGCATAACTAAGGCAGAAGTCCAAACCCACAACTAGAGAATCACATTGTACTTCCTGCATAGTCTTTTACTCCCCCATTCCAAAAACCAATACTAGCAACCATAAATGTAAGAATGGCATACCAAGAGATTGGCGAAGGCCTTTTACAGCATCAAAATTCTTGTATGTATAGCCGACGAAGCTAAGATCTTTAGGGGTTAAGAGTAACTGCATAAGATATAAGATCAAGTACACGTCATGCTAAGTTATCTTGACATCCTCAGCTCAATAACAAAGGACAAAAGGGCTAAAATTGAGAAGAAAGTTATGGCACTAATTCTATTGAGGCTTTGTCAAATTTATATGCCAAAACGCAAACAATTTTCTCTCTCTCTCTCTCTCTCTCTATATATATATATATATATATATATCCTTAAAAGGAAAAGGTCACGGTAATACCACCTTCTCCAACTAGTAAATAATCAGAAAAGAACACTTCTTCACGAAAAAATCTTGGTAATACCAACTCATAATGCAAACTATTTAAGTATGATTATATGGACAAAAACCCATAAGCACAAACCTTTCGGGAGGGTCCTGAGCCAGTTCTTGTTGGTGCTGGAGGATCCAACTAATGCAAAATTCAAATGTTCAGTTCATTAGTAAGATTAAAAAAATCATTTAATGAAAAAAAAAAAAAAGAAGAGAAAAAGAACTGTGCTTCAGGAACTGAATCTGTGAGTGGTTCTTGATAACAAGCAACTGGTTATCCGCAACAATGATGATAAGAAAAATAACAGTATTTAGAGAGGCAATTGGAAAGCAAGACTGTATAATACTTCATCAAATTTCATGAAGTTCTGGGTATCAAGCTCTCCATTTACTTCTGGTTTGAACGCTGCCTCCATTTCATAGAGTTTATCCCACACGACGCCATTGAACCAAGGGTGAGACTGATACAAAGAAATTGTACGGATATAACACAACGAGCAGATAGATGAAAGAATCTCTGGTAACCTTTTAATCAAAGATGAAACATTACTTTAATTTGGTACGCCCCTCCAGTACCCAGTCTGTGCTCAACATCACAGAGCAACCTACAAATCAGATCCTTAGCTTCAGGTGTCAATCTTGCATCTTCTGGGAAATGAAGGTGGTTTCTCCAATGAACAATCTGACAAAAATTGGCAAATAGAATAAAAAATGATGCATAGCTATTCACTTCAATAGACATACTGAGCAGGAGGAAAAAAAAAAAATTTACATATATATGATATATCAGGAAGAATGACGTTAGTTTTGATTGGCCAGAAGCCAGGCTTTCAAGGTACCCAAGGACAGGCTTAGAATAAAAAACCACACGTAAAGGGATTCTCTTATGAGAATAGTAAACATGAAAAGAAATGCCCTGAAATGTGCATTTCAGAATCTCATGAAAGAGTGTGTAAAGAAATACACAGGTATGTGCATGCATAATACATCTTCAGCTTCTTCAAACTACCCCTATACAGAAATTATAATCCGAGAGAGAGAGAGAGAGAAGATGTTTTTGGGGTGGGGGGGGGGGGAGGGTGGGGTGGTTGTGGTCTCTGGTGGGCAGCTAAATAGGTCTTTACAGTGATGCCTTCAACAGTATTCATTCTCTAATGCATGGCATTTATTTTAGGGACCATTTAAGCTAACACTACTCAGTTCATAATTCTTTTTTGGAATCCACGGTTTGGCATTGTTCTATTTGTTTTTACAGATGCATTGCATTAATCAGGACATAGCTCAAGCCAAGACAAACAGGAAAAGCGGCAACTTCATTCTCACTAGAATCATATTAAAAAAAATGATTATAAGAAGAATCATTTTTTTGAAGCATGCAAGCTTATTACCTTTCTGCAAGTAGTTATTGGGTCATCTGAATAAAATGGGGGATAACCAACAAGCATCTCGTACATTATTGCTCCAAGTGACCACCTACATCAAATCCAACGACATAAATAAATAGAGAAAAAAGTTTAAACCAGACTTAAGATGATTTTTTTTTTTTTTTTTTTTTTTTTTTTTTGAATGGGGGTGATGGAATTGGGAAGGTTTGATATTTTTTCTTTTATTTTTACTTTATTCCCTTTTGGGCGGATGAGGAGTGGAAGGAAAAATAAAGATAAAAATTTAATGGCGACAGCTTATTTAAATGATAGCAATAAGGAATCAATATATGCAACTCTGGACAGGTTAAGAAAAATGTATTTCACAAGAAAATATTTTTATGACCGATTATATAAGTGTACACGTCATCAGAACTTTCATTGAGAGAAAAATAGAAAACATGAGCTAGAATCTAACCAGTCACACTCCATCCCATATCCTTTCTTCAAAAGTACTTCAGGAGCAATATAGTCTGGAGTTCCGACAGTTGAAAAAGCCTTCAAAGAGAAAGAAAGTAAAAAGAGAAGAAGGGAGAATAAGTAAAGATGTCTAAAAACTATGGTAATGTGTGAACTAGGTACGCTATAAAAAATTCTACTGCATATGTAAACATTCCCATTAAGCTATATGGTTGCTTAACAATACATCTTTCTTCGTCTCTAAAGATAGGGTGTCCTAACCCAGCAAGCCTTTTAAGATAAGCTGCCAACAATTATGGTTACGACATGCAGGCCCACAAAGTAAAAATTGAAAGAAATAAAGAAAAGAAGTATCAGAACATTTTAAACTTGATACCAGATACAACTTCGTAAAACCTCAAGTACAAATGCGCCTTTATATATATGTATATATGTATGCATGTATATGTATAAGTATATGTATATGTATAGAGTTTTCTATAGTCCCTGCAATGTAACATGTAAAAGAGAAAAATATAACATGACATTGACCGAAACATTAATGTTAGATTGGTGTAAAACCAAGAAATTTAGTCATCCAAAGACTATTTTATGTATTTTCAACATCAACGTCACACTGCTGGGGAACCTCCCATTGGAGGGACCATAGAAAAGCCTTGTTTGTGTATATGTATATGCATATAAGAACGTAAAATTAATAGAAATCAGGGTCGTTTCTTGAGTCATTAAACATTCAGAGATTTACTTTGTTTATAACGATAAAATTTCGTTTTGTCATCATACCAACTTCCTCCTGTTCATCTGCCAATGCTGAAGCTGTTCTCGAGGGCTCCTCCAGCTTTTCCTATTATCCGCATCAGTTAAACATCCATCGATATCCATTGGTTCTGTCAAATTTTCGTCACCCAGAGTTTTATTTTCATGCAGTGCAGGTAAAGTTGTACAATCAATTGGCTTACAGAGGCCAAAATCTGAGAGTTTCATGTGACCCTTTTTATCCAGTAGAAGGTTATCAGGTTTGATGTCTCTGGATAGAACAAAAATTTTGAACCAGTGAGACAAGTCAAACACCAAGAGTGTAACGAACATTGACCAAACTAAACAGATAAGCCCATATATAATACAATTTTGGATGACCAAATAGATAAATATCAACCTGTGAATATAGTTGTGTTTGTGAATAGACTCTATGGCCAGCACACTCTGTGCAATGTAAAATCTAGCAACATTTTCAGATAAGGTATCTTCCCTCATGAGCAAAGTCATCATGTCACCACCAGGCAGATATTCCATAATCAGATATAAGTACTCAGCATCTTGGAATGAGTAGTAAAGTTTTACTATACAGTGGCTGCCAACTTCAGCCAGCAAGTTCCTCTCCGCTCTAACATGTTCCACCTATGCAAGGGACATCTGATTAGAACAAAGCAAGCACTTTTCTGAATGTTTTTACACAGTAATAGATCAAAGACCAGGATAAAGTATTTAGATGGGATAAATATTTCATTTAAAATAGAAGAAAAAAAGAATTTGACACAGCAATAACATGGTGAACAACTGTATCTTTACAAGGTCAAAGAACAACAGGAAAAAACAATTCCAAGTTAATACTTAATTTAAACCCTAACTCACCAGAAAGTAAAAAATTTAACAGAACCTATCTTCTATGCATCTTTAGTCCAGCGTATGAAAAGCCATAGAGCAAATAATGCTTGATCCACTAATGCTATTGAAAAAAAAACAAGTATACCACGCTCATAAAGTCATTTAGATATATCATATGTACAAGATGCTATCTAGTGTAGTGTTTTGAATCACAGAGATGAATACGAGCGACCCCAAGATACATTAAAAACAAAAAAATAGGTCCGTTGGAAGGGAAATTCCCTGGTAATGTAAAAGAGTCAAATGAGGTGATTAGTCTATTTTGGAAATGTTCATTCATAGCTGGATGAGGAAAACGTTGGAGCAAGCTGCAGTAGTAGGTTTCTGTGAAAATGATAAGATTTCAGTCCTCACCTGTCCTCTCATAAGCATTTCTGACTTCTTCAACTTTTTCATTGCATAAATGTTGCCAGATTTTTTCTCCCGGCATAACCGAACCTGTAGTTTGAGAGCTCATAAGATAAATATATAAAAAAAAAATTCATATATCAAAAGAAAACTGAAAAAGGATTTATCATGTTACACGTTCAAACAAATATGCGAACCCAAACATCAAATTACATGTGCCAAGAAATTCATTGCTCAATACCAACCTCGCCAAAGGCCCCCCTCCCAATAATAGTTAAAAGCTCAAAATCGTCCACACATATCTTGTGCCTTTTGAGCCGCATAAACTCTGTCTCCTTTCTCTCTAAATCTTTGATTAGGTTGATCTGTACCTCCTCAGGGGCATCTGAGGAAGCCAATTTCCTTTCTAGAAGCCATCGTCTACAATAAAAATCAGAAACTCAACTGCATGTTTGAATCCAAAATTTCACTATTGTCATTCTGTATCAAATGCAGATTTCACGGGCAGAACAAACTTCACAGTCTACGTTCAGACTCAACAAATCAAAAAACCCTGGACACTGGAAATCCAAACAGAATCCAGCTGGAATTGCTGGATCAAATTTAATAAAAGCCATTGTAGTATTTGCACAAGTAAGGAAACTATATTTCTCTAACATGTTTGTGTTCAAGATGCATTAAATCTGCATAAATAATACATGAATCAAGTCTAATAATTACAACACCTCAAATGAAGCTAATACTGGATTTACCCAAACTTGCATCTCATTGTCTATGGACGTGCTTGTGTTCCCAATGTCATAACCATATCATTCCATTTCATTATCATACCAAAGTTAATAGAAAACGACAATTTAGTTAACCTCACTGCATGGTTCAGTTAGGATCGGTAATAAAAGGAAGGCTCTCTCTTCCCACATTTTGTTTTCCCGACTCTTTCTCAGCAGACAAACAGAGCAAACTCAAACCAACGAAGATTAAGATCTAGCCACAAGGTAACATAAGGATTTTGTTAAGGAATGCCCCAAGCTACAAAAGTATTCCACGATTCGTACTTCAAAAAAAAATCTTTTTTCTTCCTATTTCTCGGCAACCAAACAGGTCCTACAAAAAGAAATGGAAAAAAAGGAAAGCACGTAAAGAATCGAAACTTTACGTACCTCTCTTTTCGTTCCTGAATGTTCTTCATTTGAGCTCTGTAGTGGTTCTCTATGAACTGCTTGGCCGCGGCGACCTTCTCCATCGTCAAGCTTGAACCCTGCACCTCCTCTTGTCCGTTCTCTTCCTCGGGCAGATCCTCCATTTTCTCTGCCTCCTAGTGCAGTGCGTCGTCCGGAACCTTCCTTTCTCTCTCTAGGAGACAGTACAAGCTTTCTCTCTCTAGAATTGAAAAGCTCGGAAGCTCTTTATTTATTGCAACAACGAGGAGAGAGAGAAGACGATCGAAAGAGAACCTCAAAAACCCCTTCTCCGCACTGGCCGACCCAATTGTTTACTCACTTCTTTATTCCCTGCCTGGGGGTGCACGCAACTCCCCTAATCTAAATTCCCATACTCCAGCCACGTCGGCTATAAGTTTATGAATTTCGTCTCTGCTTGCGTGGCTCTTTTTGATTGGATCTGAGTTTCAGATTCAGTATTTTGGGGGTCAGACAATGCGAGCACAGTCGATTTTTTTTTAAATGAGTTTCACGATTGCTGTTAAATGAATGGCTACTTCTTCACGCGCCTTCGGAGAGCGTGTGTGACACTCCAATATTTCAGAGGAGGAATAAGTGTCGCGGTCAGATTTTAATGACGGCCTCTAACACATTTTAGTTGTTTTTGTTTTTTTGCATTTAATTTTCTAAGTACAAGAAAGCAACGAGGGGGCCACGTTGTTGCTTGTGATTGGGGCGTGATGTGCACAGCTGTTGAATAGGATGTGGTACTGATAAATTCTCCCGTCAGTGATTGGCTGTCTTTGCTTTCACAGCCTCGTGTCATGCGCCATTAATCCGTTAAAAGAGTTGATCACTATAGAGTTTCTATCCCCTGCGAATAGGTGTACCCGATTTTTATAGGGTGTTTCGCTAATAGTGTAAACTATTGATGAAAACCATTTTTACTATAGCATGTGAGAGCTTTAAACTGCAACAATTTTTTTTACTGTAGCATATAAAAGCTTTTACACTATTTATAACTAAATTTATAGTGTATACCATCCTTAGCCAAACACTCTCTTAGTTAGTAAGGTGGTATCCTACACTAGACTTTTCATCAAAACTTAAAATAATAATAATAATAATAATAATACATTGTGTATCATCCATGCAATGTAATATTTCTATGTAATACTAAAATTTGGTATTTGAACACCTAAAAAAAAATCATATTTGGATTAAAAAATGTGTAATGTTTGACATTTTTTTGGAGAATCAAATTTAATATTTAATTGTTTATTGATTGATTGGTTGGCCTTTCACTTATTAATCGTATTGATTTTTCTTTTTACAGTTTCAAAAGGTGAAAAATTAAAAAAAAAAATCTAAAGACAACAGGAGTTATGATATTTGAAATAGCATATATTAAAAAATTGTCTCTTTTTTTTTTTTTGGCCAAACATAAAGTTGAGAATTAAAACAAAAAAATATAACATTGAAAATGTTATTTGCATTGAAGATTATCTCGCATGATAGGAATACAAAACCATAAATTTGTATTTGTAATCACATGATCATGCTTAATTTGAATAATGTATAATTTTGATGGATTCACAATCATATCGCAACTTTCTTCCTCTCCCTAACACTAGGGATTCTTTTTATTCGTACTGCCAGCCTGTTTGTACATAAGGGCGTGAGTTCTATGTTGCTTCCAAGTTTGCCACTAGACCTCCGACCCTAGCAACGAGATCTCGCATTCTAGAAGATTTTCCTTGATGGTGGCAATGGCAAATGTGGGAGGGGTGGTTTAGGCTTCGTCACACATGGAGGAGAGGTTGGTTTTGAGTTTCATCCATCGGCTCAAGCTCGCCGATGCTTAAGAATGCTTGATTTTCTAGGGCTTTGGTTCCCACAATGCGGCAAAACTTTGGGTGTTGTTTATGTTTCGAACGAGTTTCATCGTTACCGACACTTGTCTTTAATTTTCCAGTGTTATTGTGTTTCTATGGTGGCTTTCAAGCTTCTTTGTGGGGTTCGCTTAGCCTCCACCAGCTTTTAAAGTTGTTGTGCCATTGACGGTTTTCTTTTTATGTTTAGAGATATTGTCTTTGTTTTTTGTTACTAATTTGATTTCATAAAGGTGATGTCATTTCCACTACTTTTATGTTACTGTGTGTTTTGCAGAGTATTTAGTTTTGTTGATAATAACAAAAATAGTCTCCCCATTATTTGATGTTAACATTGTGTCATATCGACTAGATTTGTTCATTTAGTTTATAGAGTTGAATAAAAAGGATTAAATTGTGGTTCAAACATAGAAAAAGAAAAACGGTTTTAATTGTTTATGATGGTTGTATGTATAATTCAACATTAAAACTAAACTCGTATCTTAGATGTTGGGATTTACAATTCCAATTCATTAAAAAAATAGTTAAGTGTCAATGTTATCACAAATTAGTGTAGTATTTTTTGTTCCTAGGAAATTAAAAAAAATGTAATACTAATTAGATATTTAGTATGGTGGTTAGAACTATTGGTTAGAACTGTAAAGACTGTAATATGTAAAAACTTTACACTATTACAACATTTTTGCTTCTACTATAGCATATAAGAGCTTTACATTCTTTCTACTTAAAAAATTAATTAAAATCAACTAGCATCAAACAGGTTATAAAAATTAGCCTGTGCATTAATAGCAAAACTATCTTTGCAAAAGTCAATCAAACCCAAATCACTTCGGTATAATCACGGTAAAAAGTAACTTCTTTTATGATTGACCAAAAAAAAAACTACTCGTGCACCGATATTTTAAACCCTACGTGGAGACAAGAAAGGGCATTGTTTGTAGCAAGGAAATTACAAAGGGAAAAGCATTGTGAAGGCATAAACACGATAACGATTTAACAACCCACCATATATGCCACCTAACTACAACATTGATGGACAAATCGGAGCTGAAGTCAATGGCACTGATTGACCAACAACATCTCGTCCCTACAATATTTCGCTGTATAGTAATGCACGGTATTTTTTTTGTCTGGGCAACAAAATTAAATTGCCAACATGTAATTAATACCCATTTTAAATAATAAAGTAATTTATATGTATTTTCACTGGGAAAGCCAAGCTCAATCTAGCTGTGAACCGGCAACAGGCTCTGTCAAAATCTAATCTCAATCTCTTACGGCGCGCGTTGTACTATGATGTTGGTTCGAAACCGATCCTCTGCGCGAGCCCGGAGGAAACCGTCCTTATATTCTCTGACGTGGCAAGCGTGATTCGTCATCGTCGGTGCTTTTGTCCCGACAGTATGATCAGATTCGCCGTTCGATGGTTCCATCAGCGTGATCGGCAAGGTTGCCCCACGCGAGCGCATCGTGGGGTGAAATGTACTTGGGGGTTGTGGCAAAAGCACATGGAGTTGCAGCTCACTCAATTGCTTTTTCCTTTGCTTAATTCAATGTTTATTTGTTGATTAAAAAATACATGTTTTAAGTAAAATAACAAAGAAAACAACGAAAAAGGAGTGACAGGACGGCAGGAGCTCTCGGAACAGCTGTGAGATGCGGTGTGGTTTTTAGATCCGTTCAAACTTTAAAAACGACAATCCAGCTTATATTTTTTATAATTATTTCTTTCCCTTTTTTGTCCTTTTTATTTTTTTTATTCAAATGAAATATTAACCCAAACAAACATGTGAATATGACTACTCTCGGGAAACAGAAAAATCGAAGCCGTATATATAGAAATATAAAAGGACAAACAAGGTCATGTGGGGTCCATCCCAAATGGAGCTACTCTGGTTATTGCTTTGCAAGTTTAAGAAGACCATAGTGAGCTTTTTTAATTCCAACTCAGAAAAATTTATGTCTCATTGACTTCGGTAATATAAATGCAAAATTGATATAATGCCATCATGTTAGATGCTCTAATTTGGTTAACTTTGGCTTCTATGATTAGAACTTAGAGCCTGGAAAACCCCAAACAGATTAATAAGGTATTTGGCTAGCGGGAAAAATTATTAGTGGGAACCGTTTTTATTATAATATGTGAGAGCTTTATATTGTAACAATTTTTTTTTTTACTGTAACATGTAAAAGCTTTGCACTGTTTATAATTGAGTTTGTGGTTCACACCACTCTTAGCCAAACACCTTCTAAATATAAGCTTCAAGCAATGACATCATTTATCAGCTTTAAGTGATACATTTTGTATATTTTTTTAAGTTTCATGTGTTTTATTACACGTTTATCATTTATTGTTAATTGTCGTGCTTTTAAGTGTGCAAAGAGTTGAACACATATAACAATGTTACAAAAAGAATTTGAGAACACTGTAGCTATCATTGGATTGGACGAATTATCCAAAAAAAACAAAAGGAGAATTGGAATCATAAATCATTTTACCTTTACAACTTGTTGCTGTGTTAAGGACTTGAATTATCCGCAAACACGCTAACAAAAAGCTATATATTTGAACATGTAACTTCAACAACCATAATTTATTCTCATACTTTTGTTATTAGTTTCATTTTTTGCATGCTAACATGGAGGGAACAAAAAAATATAGCCCCTTTGTTGATAGAATTATGAACATTTCAATACAAAAAGAATTATCAGCAACAAAGGTGAGAGAAGAAAGAGTAGGGGGACTATAAACACAAGTAATAATTTTAGTTCATTGCTTAAAATTAGTTTGTTTTATAGTTGCAATTTTAGCTTGTTGTTAATTTTACACCTATTAAAATACCGAGTTTAAATTTTACCAATGAAAAGTTTTTTTTTTTTTTTTAAGAATTCTTACAGTAGAAAAGGATATTTTGCTCTACCGGTACCATATAAGTGTTTTAATTGTCAAATTAATTGTTTAACGGTTTAATCTATGACTACAAATTTTTATTAGACAGTCACTTATTAAATTAAAAAAAGCCACCTATTCTAGAATCATGAAAATTCAAAAGGAAATAAGAAAGTATAAGCTTTAACAATTTCTCTTGTGCGAACCTTAAAAAGATATTCAATGGTGGGTAAAGTCTTTCAATTATCAAATTTATAAAAGAAGTAATTTTGACTATATCTAACTGTTTTAAAATGCTTACCACCAATCAGTTCCCATATAAAAGTCCCCTTAAGTTTATTTTTTGTTTTTTTTCCCAAAACCAAAAAATAAATAAATAAATGGAAAGACTGCAATGAGACATTCTATTTTTCTTCATCAACGAGGCATGATTTTTTTTTTTTCTTTTTTGGATCTGAATCCTACAATGAAAAATAAACTCATATATACCAGATTTATCATAAACCCAAAATTGTAGACTTAAGAAAAGCTCATCTAGAAAAAAAAGGCAAATGCCATACTTAAGCCAAAAAAAGGTTGTTGATGACCTCAAATCAAGAAAATTAGTATCGACCCACCTTTCTATATCAACCACCGTGGGTTTGTCAACCCTACCGCAAATATTAGATCGCGATTCATTGCGAACCATGGTGATGGAGGTTACAACTAATAACACGATATGTCGTGACCTCTAAGATCATGATCTCATCACGATAGAGATCGCAACTATGGTCGCTATTCCTTCGTGATGACTCATGTCGCGAATTGTTGCGGCTAAATTTGTGATTCCTTTGCGAATAGTAGCGACCCTTGGTCATGAGTCACGCTTATCATGCTTTTGTTTGGTTGCTATCGCTTTGCCGAATGTCTATCGCGGCCCCCTTTTTTTTGCCGTCAATTACAACGCCTCCTCTGGTTTTTGAAGCTCAGCAATTTTTTTTTTCTTTTAATTTTTGTATTGTAACTATTGGATTAAAAGAATGTTATTACCAGATATGGTTTTGGCCTATTTTTGTTTTTATTGAAATATTGATTTTGGACCGTTAATTTTAAACCTAATGATTAATAAAAAATGTTCTATCAAGGACCCAAAAATACCTTCCTCATCATAGTCTTGCCCAAATATGAAAACTTATTGTATTTATGAAAGTAATTATTTACAAAGTATTATCTATTGTAATTTTCGTTTTCTCCTTGAAAAATTGTAGTAAATAGTATTTTTTTCAAAAATTTTTAAAATAAATAATGTTTTGAAAATATTTATAATTTATTTGTAAATAATATATTTATCCCTTTAATTACGTTAAATTGTTTATAGAAAATTACATATTTATATGTAAATATGTTTTATCTGCTATTTTGATATATTCAATTCAATATAAATAAAGGAAAAATATAGTATTCACTCGTTAATTTGTTCTTTCCTATAAATGTTTTTAAAATCGGTCATATATTTCAAAAAGTTTGAAAATAAACAAGTAGATTTTTACTTGTCTTTTTCTTTTTTGAAATTTAACCTGGTTTTCACTAATCATTATAAAATAAATCAAAAAAATCAATATACGGTATAAAATAATATAAATTATTATGATGGTTATCAATGAAACATGAAAATCTGATAATGATTACTACAAAATTATGTTATTTCTAAAACATTCCACGGCTATTATATTATAATTTTTTGACGTGTACAATTGCTGTGTTACAATTACTCTTCTATAAACATGTAAGGATGTGTACTTCTATTATTATTTTCATTTTAAGAATTTGATGGTCGTTTTATTTATTTTTGAGACACTAATGAATCCTGTAATTTACTTCTTTATTTCTAGCATATTTTGGGCAAATAAGTTCAAGTTTTTCGTTGGGAGCCACTGATTAATGGGCCGGAAGAATATGTGGGCACCGGAATTGGTGGACCACATCAATTGGTCCCTAAAATTCAGTGCGAACACAATAGATATTGGACTTGGCCCAAAAAAATTACACAATATGACTCTTAAATTAAAATCTATTTTTATTTTTTAAATATCATTTGTATGTCTTTTTTATGAATTATATATATCAAGAATCCAAAATACCATTTAAGTAGACTTTATGTTGTATTTATTTTTTTAAACAAATCTACTTATTTTTCTCATAGTTGAGTCGTTAAAAAGATTATTAGAAAAGTATATATATACTTAATTAATTATAATGTGACTTAAACAAAAAAATAATAATTATTTGTATTATCAATCCATAATGTGAGCACAACCTAAATAGAAAACATCTTTATCACTTGAAGTCTTAAAAAAATAAAATAAATGTCATTGAGTATCATTATTATTAATATCGTTAACTTAATGATATAATAATTATATGACCTATAATATACACAAAATACTTAATAAATACTATGTCATTAATTTAATTACATATCATAAAAAACCAAAAATATCATTCACTTGAAGTCTTAAAAATAAATGTCATTGCGTATCATTATCATTACGTATCATTAACTTAATGATTTATTAATTATATAACCAGGAATATACATAAAAAGACTTAATAATACTGTGTCATTAATTTAATTACAACACCCTAATTCTAATTTATCAGTAAAACTATATCATCAATTTAATTACAATACCCTAATTTCAATTTGTCAATAAATCCAATTTGTCGGTAAAAAAATATACATATTTTTAGGGAAATTTAAAATCACTATTTTGGATACAATTTGAATTTAAATAACAAACACCCTAATTCTAGGGATTTTTTTAAATATAATTATATCATAGTCTGTTTACAATCTTAAATACATATATTATCGTTATTCTAAAAAAATAAATTAAAACTAATAATATCATTATTACGGTCATTAATGTCTTTATACATATGTATTGGGGCATATAAAGAATATTCATAAACTGTAAACATATTTTAATTCTACAAATAAAAAAAAAAACTATATGTCTCATTAACCCTTTTATTTATATGATTATATCCCTAAATTAATATCTTTAGTAAGCTGCCTGCTTAGACTAGAGATAAATAAATTCAATAACCGCAGAAGGATTATAATAGTGTCCTTGAAGCATAAACAGTACCATTAATAAAAAAAAATTCCCGTAAAATAAGGTATTACTGGTCCAGATTATGAGAGCTGCTCATTAAAATTGGTGCGTACTGTAAAATTGGACAATTTTTTTCCAAAGAGGCAAACTACTGACCTATAAGGTAGGAATTGTGTCTTCGTGAGCTTTCCAACCCTATGCACAGAGGGAATTAAAGAAGAAAAAAACAAGGGTCAGATTCAAACATATCATTCATCATTGTCAGAGAGAACGGCAAAAAAAATGCATATGAATAGTGGGCACATCATGAGATTAGCCTATACGCAAAACCATGGTGGATGGTCCTGGATTAGCCTAATGGAGGGTCAGGATCGCCCATTAAACTCTAGTCGGTAGCTACATTCTAAGCTTCCCAAAGTTTTTATTTATTTATTTATTTCAATTTACGCGCGTTGAAAGCCAAGCAATAATCACAGCGTTTTGGGGCTGAACAAATCAGTACCCAAACTGTATATATTCGACCAGAATGACAATGTAAGTGCAAGTACACGGTTCTCAAGATCATTCATAAATTTCAATCCAAACTTTAGGTCAACTTCAGTTATCTTTTTGCTGGAAGTCAACGGCTATAATGTCTGAATTTAAAGGAGTCTATGTACGGGTGGAAGATACCAAGGTTCTTCCAAAAAAAAAAAAAAAAGCCAAACAACCTTGGAGGCTAAGGCATATAGCAAGGTCTTTGTGCTGCTACACCAAAAATTCGATTCGCAGACCTTTGAACAAATCAAATTTAACAAGGCAATTTATGCACCTTCGTTCAACAGTTTGACGTTTCAAAACTCAGGTCGTTGGGGTCCCAAAGTCCACATTCGTCAAAAACACATGATACAATATTGGCTCCTCAAAACCAAACTAAATCTTATTTCCGCCCCTCTACAAATAAAAAGTCATAAATTCTAATCCTATATTGAAAATTTTAAAGGATGTCAAACTTGAATATACTGGTCAGAAGTGATTTATTCGAATGAAATGTGTATCACGACAGAATAGCCCAGTAGAATATAGAGTTCTGGAAGATAACGGCAGAATAACGTTTCAGGAAAGATTTTTACAACTAACTGCATAAAAAATAAAAAATAAAAAAGGGGACAAAGCAATGGTCACTTTCATGTAGATTTGGAGAAGAAAACAAAAAAGTAAAATCAAATTGTGTATAATTGATGTTAGAATATGATGAGCCGAATTTAATTTGATTCAACTCGAAAAATTCGCGGTACAACAATTATGACAAAAAAACAAAAGTGAGATTTTTTCATGAAATCTGTGGTAGTAGCGTCCAATCTTGCAACCCACCACTGATTTCGCCAGGAGTGTAGGGCAAAGCCCCCACAATACGAACCATTATTTTTGGACTGTTTAGTTTATATTTTTGAGCTCATAGGGTTTTATCTATACCTATATATATATATATATATGAGATGTATTGTGTTAGAGTTCTATGATTAGCGAATTTTAGCCTCCCTAACGCCTCTATTGTAATCTTCACGAGTTTAGTGATTTTTTTTTCCTCTGATAGTGGTTTTTTTCCGTTTTAAGTTTTTACATAAATTTTCTGTGTTTTTTTTTTTTTTGTTCCACCGCATTATTTTCATAACAATTGAAAAACCAAAAATGAAGGTTAAGCAAATCTAAACAAGTCCAAACCTTTTGGAGGCACCACTGCAGTTAATCATCTGTATGAACGACAAAAGTCTGCTTCCTAGATGCTCGGAAATAAGACCATAAAAGAGTCAGATCATCCTAATAACGACCTTATTAGTGAACACAAACATCAAAATTACGTACGTTTTTAAGAATATGAAAAGGTTAAGTCATTTTAGAGAGAGCAGTACCAAAAGTAGATATTTCCTTTTGGTACTCTGTCCGAAATGAGAAGTTTAGTCTACTTTGAGAAGAAGTGATGCCAAATATGCACCTCAACTTCCACTGCTTTATAGGAGTCTGGCCCAAAGATGATCTGCAAGCCATTTTAGGAGACAACATGGCAAAGACAGTTTCACATGCAATCGAGCTCACCGATTCCATTCAGGCACAAATATTCACAAGCCCATAGAGTTTGAAAAGATGCCTTCAAGTAAGAGATCTCCCAGCCCATTCCTGTTCACGTCTCTTTTGCTTGGCTTGCATTCGATTAAACTTCTCCTTTCCTTTCTCCAAAAGAGGGTCAACAACAACATAGTCATTCGGGTCATCACTGCGAGCCATGCGATCCTGCAAATGAAACAAAGTAAACTTCACGACATACTTGAGGAGAAATCTGGGATTTCGGAAAGCAAGCAGATTCTAGAAAATTTGAATAGTAAATCTGGGTTTATTTCCAGTAAAAATGCAAATACTTTGTCGCATTCTCATGTGATCATTTTTAAATTGAATGAAACAGACCAAGTTTGAATTTATCATCTATAGATTTATTGGACCACATTCCTCTGTGCTATAATGCCATTACAAAGACAAAGAAGTACATAATCAAAAAGCTTAGATATCCGAGAAGCAAGAAGTACACCTTGCCAGGTTCAGGAGCAAACTTTAAACAAACATTCTTCCAGTCAGACAACTCCTTCTTAGCGCCTCCACTTCCAGATTCACACTTGGTGCACCTGGTTTTTCAAATATTTCCTTCTTGAACTTCTCAAGTTTTGCTAGAACCTAAAGACAGTGGATCGAACAGCGGGGAAAAATGATAAGAAAAGGGTTACTAGAGACACAACTAGCAACGAAAACACTGTGAGGAGCCATTGCAACTAGCATATTTATGACTGGAGATGCTAAGAATGCAGTCCCATGCTCTGATGACGGACTACCAGTTATTTTTAATTCCATACAATTAATTGCATCACAAACACATATATTTAAAAGGGAGAACGTTATCAATTGAAAATATCCTCCACATTTTTAATAGTCTCCCAATTCGTTCAATAATTTGGCCAACACTTTTAACCGCATGGTTTTTATAGTTCTCTCTTTTACATAATACTTCTGACTCCATCACTCTTGTTAACTGCCTACAAGAGAAGGTTAACAGATAAATCACCGTGCAATATGTCTTGGTTCACAGAAAGACAAAAGAAATCACGTAAATACGAGAAGCAAATAAACATGAATACCTCATCTTCATGTCCTTGAAGTCTACACTTCTTCTGTTTTTGCAGCTGTCTTCCTCTTTCAGCTTCATTCAACAGCTGCGAATCTACATGAGCATTGGCCATGCGTTCTGCTCTCGCTTCTGAGCCTAGCCCTTTTTTATTCAAGGATAGCTTTCCTCTCTTAGATTGATCATCAATGTCTTTTTCAGCAGCCAACATGGTGAGAAAATTTGTCAGCGTCACTTGTTTATATTAAGCTGATAAAATCTTGCAAAGATGATCCCAAAAGTCTGGGGAAATCCTGCCTTCTCTACCCTAAACAACCACCTTCACAGCCATAAAATACATACTAAAGCTAAAGTAACAGAGTAAATGCTCCAGTCAGTCAAGCATGTAAAAAGAAATGAATATGCAAATGGTTTAGAAACCTCCTCATATAATTTTTTCAGAACGTTCTCTGCTAGACGACTATACTAAAATGACTGTATTTTGTGCTCCAAAAAACTTCTGATGAGCCAAGACTTTTTTTTATCAATATAGACTATATATTGACTGGAATAATGAAAGAAGCATGAATAGTTGGAGGGATGTCCATATAGAATATCATAATTTACCTTAATGGAGACACTTCACGATCCTTTCGGTTAGAACCACCTGCATAAGTAAACATTTTTCAATTCCTTTTTCAAGGCTTAGAAAATGACAATGCCCTACATTTCACTAAGTATTCATTTAAACTCCATGTGTGCAGCTTGACTTCCTTAATATTAACAAACATAATTTCCAATCTGTAAAAATTTCCAAAGAGTAGTTTAAAAAAATCTCAGCATAATCAGTACATAAATTGATCCAAATTGAAGATTGAAAAATGATGCACATACACATGCAAGCACACATGGACCCAAACAAGACTTCTTTACAATATATTATCATTTACCTATAAAATGCAAAAGCATGCAGGTGCAACTGTCAACCATTATCACTATTAGTAAAAGAAGGGTAAAAAAAACCTTTTGGAAAAGAGATATTTAGGTTTAATAAGATGTTGTATTTGATAAGTTTGAAATTTATCATCTCAAATATAGAGGCTAATATACATACCATTGTGCCATTTTGGCTTAGGTGGTAGATCTCCTAATTCATTCCTTTTTCTAAGTATTTGCCAACGCATTTGTGCATCAAAATCTGCCCCATCTTCATCATCATTGTCACTATATACAACCGCTTCTACACCTTTGTGAGACTGTTCTTTCTTTGAGCTAAGAGCTTCTCTAACAGATAACTGCACCTCCCTTATTTTAGTCTCAGAATTCTGCAATTAAACTATTGTCAAAGTTCAGGCATGTCCTTTTCTCATTTTATCTTACAACAGTGACAGAATACAACTACCTAAATTATGCCCCATATCTACTAGCAGGGTGACAAGTTTTGAAATAGATGATGCTGGGAAATTTACACACAATAACACAAAGCCAACACAATTTCAACTTAAACATTCAGCAGATGAAAAAAAAATCTTAAGGAAACGGTTGATTTATACAAGCCGGTCGATACAAGAGCAGTACGTTCACCAACAATTTTATTCTCTAATTATGAGACCTAACCATAGACAGTGAGAGATTACCAATTCGCTATTTGAAATTGGTTCCTTTAGAAGACGAGGATTGTCCAACACATCGTGACTGCTCTTTACTTTTTTCTTTACTGCAGCCAGGAAAGCAAGTTCAACTTTCTGCATTTTAAATGCACGTATAATATGCATTTCACAAAACACATCCTTGAAACCACTCACAAGTCACACAAACCCCACAAGGAAAAGAGAGAAATGCTTACTTAACAGCTTTTTTCTTCGTATCTTTATTTTCGTTGTCATCTGCTGAAGGGACCAACTGTTTTGCAGGTTGTCTTGGTACTATATCATCAAATGGATTCCACAAAACCTAGAAAAAAGACGTTTCACGAGACTCCCAATAACGAAGATGCTAAACAAATAGACTAAGTATAAACGGATTGAGAGGGGAACAAAATTGCAGTTTCGACAACTTACCTCGACTGATAATATCTTTGGCAGTGGATCAAGTGGACGATCATCCTTATCGGTTTCAAGATCGCCTAACCTTGTAATATTAAATATCGAGTCTCCAGTAACCTGGGAAAAAAATAATCCAGAAAAAAAGTACAGATATTTTTCTTTTGTCGAAATTGAAACCTATCTGGCAACAGGTTAGGGAGACAAAAGCACAAGTATCAGAATCACCTTCCCAAAAATGGTATGTTTGTTGTCGAGCCAATCACATCTATCCAAGGAAATGAAGAACTGACTCCCATTTGAATTGGGCGAACCCGCATTTGCACAAGCGACTAAACCTCTATGCTTAAATCTCAGACGCGAATGAAAATCATCGGCGAAAACACCGCCATAAATATCTCACCACCTGCAAAAACAAATCCACAAAAACCCTAGAATCAATGCACTAAACAAATTCCAAACCCTAACGCGCCACAGCTCAACTCTACATACGAAGTTTCTGCATATGCAAAGGAGAGTTGTGAGAGGGAGAGTGAAATGGAGAGTGTACAGACCGCTGCCAGTGTAGGTGGGGTCGCCGCCCTGGACGAGGAAGCCCTTGATGATGCGGTGGAACATGGTGCGGTCGTAGTAGCCCTCAAGGCAGAGCTGGAGGAAATTCCTGACGGCCTTGGGAGCCTCCTTCGGCCAGAGCTCGATGTCGAGAGGGCCGTGCGTCGTCGTCAAGACAGCCTTGCCCTTCGTCGGAGGCTCCAACAAGTATATCGCCGACATCACTGCGAACTGTCGGCCGCGCCAAAAAAAGGTTCAGTTCTGCAGCTGAGATTCGACGGAATCCCGGCTGCTCTTTCACTTGGTCGTGAATTCTCAAATTTGGATGTGAATTTTGGAGGGAAGCGACGTCGTGTTACGAAATTTTTGGCGAAAATGGTTTTGGGTTTATTATCGAGAAATTGCAAGGTCACTTATGTATATGCCACTGTATTATAACTTGTCACCAAAAAAGAATAAAAAAAGAAATTACTCTAAATATTATAGTTTTAATTTTTAACGTAAATAAATAATACATTTTTAAAAATATTTAAATATATAACATTTTAAAATTATGTATCTTTAAAAAAAACTCAAATTTTTAATTTTACTTCTTTTCTTTTTTTCTTTTTCTTCTTCTCTTTCTTTTTGTTTTGATTTTTGTTATCTTAATGTTAATGTTGTTTTGTATTTTTTTCTATGTTATTTTATATCAAAATTAATTTTATTTTAATTTAAATAGGCTATTTTCTTAATATTGTTATATTTTTGTCTATTTATTTTTAATCCCAATAAATAATGGCCTAATTCTCTTATTCTTTCAATTTAAAATAACATATTTGATGTATTATTTGTTATTTTATACTCATACACATATTAAAATGATTAAATAATAAAATTGATATAATTATGAAAGCAAAATAATCTATCTATCAATTAATAAAAGAAAGAGAGCAAATAACACATTTAGGTTAAACCTTATTAAATAATGTCATATAGTTTCAAAATGTGTAATAAATAACATATTATGAGAAATTAAGTAATGTCTCATAAAAAATCGAAAGCAAAAACCTCAAAATTCCCCCACATCTTTATCTTCTCTATCTCTCACCCTCCTCGATGCCCGCTACTGGGAAATACTGTATTTATTGCGTGACAAAAGTTCATCAATGACTATGCCGGATCGTCGGCGGTTGGAAAATACCGTATTTACTGTGTAAATATGAAAATTCACAAGCTACTTTGTCTAACCGCTAATGGCTAGAAATACAATATATATCGAAAAATAGCGTAGCTTTTGCTGGACTGCTGGCGTTCAGAAAATACAATATTTATCTAAAATATCATATTTACTGTGTAATACAAACATTGATTGGCAACTTTGTCAAATTGCCGACAGCCGGAAAATATTGTACTAATCTTGTATATATTGTATTATAGTGTAAATACTGTATGTCACTAGCTTTTTTGTCGAACCATCGGTGGCCAGTGATTAGGAAATACTGTATTAACCCTGTAATATTGTATTATAATATAAATATTATATTTTAGTAGTGACTTCGATGGATTGCGGTAGCCAGGAAATACATTATTATCCTTGTAATACTGTATTACAGTGAAATATAGTATTTATTTACAATAGCGACTTCGCCAGAACGCTGTGACTGGGAAATATAGTATTAACCTTATAATATTATATTTCAATGTAAATACAAAATTTCACCAATGACTTTGACAAACCATCGATGGTCGAAAAATAGAGTATTGCAAGGTCAATATTGTATTACTGTGTGAATATTACATTTACAATAAATTAAAAAATTTAACACTGAAGTCACTGAAACATCACCAACGACTGAGAAATACTATATTCGCGGCCAAATCAAACCAAAGTGTACAAAACAAAATAAAAAACTAATAAAAACTAGATCAAAATTAAAATAAAAATAAAAAATAAAAACTGAAATCAAATCACAATAGTGAAAAACTAATTAAAAGTAAAATCAAACCAGATCAAACACAAAATCAAAATGCATGTCACAAAACAAAACAAATACTTTTCTATTTTGTTTAGATTTCTTTTTTTTCTTCTTCTTTTTCTTTTCCCTTCCAACTCTACCGCTTCAAGTCCTTACACCAAACACCACTATCTTTGTCAAGCTGTTGGACTTGATGCCCTCGCTGGTTATTTCTAGCACCCTAGCCTCAAATAATTTGCCGCCTCATTGCTAGAGCTCCACGGCCTGAGCTTGAACGGAGAAGTTGACAAGGAAGAAGATCTTCCTCATCGACGATACGGAGTTCCACAGCCTGATCTTCTTCATCAATGTGACGACCCGCCTTTTCGACTATCACTTAACTTTCTTAAAACATCATTACTTGAACAGTAATCTTACTTATTTAGTAAGAAAATACTGAATTAAAATTTTTTTTCTTTAAACATTCTTTAAAACCTACTTCAAAACTATTGTGACCTTTGTCACCATTCAAGTTGAGACCACGCTCAACATTTGCCTTTAAAATCATTTCAAATCGTTTCTTAAAACTTAATAAGAAACATTTACTAAAACATAGCTTAACACATCACTTCATAATTTTATAACACATTTAGTACAATGTATCTTAATACCTTTGAAAACATTTCTTAAAACTCTGATTTTCTTAGAAACCTTGAAAACACTATATTAAATAGTGTAAAACCTTTTCTTTGCGTTGCAAAAGCAAACTGTAGTGGTATCCATACCCACATCTTCGCATCTGTCCTCCGCAACACCCAGCTCCTCTAAGGGTCCTACTGGTCACCCGTAAGTTACCTACAGCATGAAAAACTTCTTATGAGCTTACGCTCAGTAAGTTCAAACATAATCTCACAAATCATTTAAAACATGCTTTTAAAACTTTACTCATAAAAGCCTTTTTTCTTAAAACGTTCCTCCGTAAATGTTTTTCATAAACATTTTTCTTAAACCTTTTTAAAACGTTCCTCATAAACGTTTTCATTAAACTTTTAACATGCAGCAATCCTTAGAATACTTTTCTTAAAGCATCATTTATAAACATTTTCTTGAAAACATAAAAATATTTTTCATAAACATTTAACGTAAAACATCTCTCAAAATGTCTTTCATAACATAACATAACATATAAATATTTCATAAAAAGGAATTCAAGCAGAATCAAAATGCATGATTTCATTTATGCTCAATTATGAACTTCCAATTATGAGCATTTTATGACACTATTTTCTTACTTTAACTTACTATTTTTGTTTCTTAATTTTCTTTATCTTTCATTCACTTTCAATATCTTACTTTAGTGTTTGTACTAACTCATTAATCATGAGATCATAAACATGATGCTTCCCTTGCGGAAGACATGAGATCATCAAACTTCAAGGTCATGTACCTCACATCTAGGAGGTCAAACTTTGACTATACTTTCATTAGCTCATAACAAAGAGGCTGGTACGACACTTTCTTTTTATCTTTACGTTACCTTCTGGTTAACTTTTATGAGCATGTCAAATGCAATCACATCATATACAAACATATTTGCAATTCATACTTGTACTGTAAAATCTATCGCATAATAAATGCAACTCATTACGTAATAAATGCATCATGTATTGCAACCACATTTTGCAAGTTATAACATGTACTCTAACACTTATTGCATAACATATGCAACATATAATGCATTCACAACTTTTATTTCGAAACTTAACTTAATGTATGATAAATGCAACTTAATGCATAATAAATGCATTATAAAACTTATAACTTAAATTATAAAATACTATGCATTGTAAAAAATGCAAAACATACTTTAAACACTTTCCAAATCATAACTTGAACTTTTAAAAACATTGTATATATCAAGATGCAAATAAACTTTAAGCATAACAGTTGTAAATTAATTGCAAACCTTGCTTTGAATCTTTAAAACTTTTTTTGCATAATAAATGCAAACATGCTTTAAAAACAACTTGCATAACAATTGCAAACACATTTGCAAATATATATATAAACATTTGAAAACTATTTGCTTCATGCTGTAGGTGAGATTGAACTTACTCGAATTATGCTCTAGCGTTCTCTATTCCTTTCCTGTCTCATTCCTTTTTCTTTCATTGGTCGGCTTCTGTGTCTTGATCATACGATAGCCGACTCGTTAATTAACTTCCTTTTTATCAATCCACTCGATTGATAATAAAACGTAAACATTAAATATTCATTTCCTCTTAACTTGTCTTGTACACTATCCATTTACCCTTATCTTTACTTAACCTTGTAACCCATCGAGGTCACATTTCCCTTTAACCTTGTAACCCATGATGGTTACGTAACTCAACGTATTACGAAACATTTTTCGTCTAAGGGTGTTATGCTAAATCGGAATGTTTGGCTCCGTTTTAGCCTTTTTGTTAAAATGACGATTTTACCCTTGGCAGGTTCTTTGTCCACTTCATAACTTAACCAAACTCATTACTTAACTTTAACATTCCCTTACATACATAATACGAAAAAATTCTCACTAAGAAACATTTCCTAACATCGGGCGTTTCGGGTCTTTTTTGGCCCTTTTTCTCATAAAATGACCATTTTGCCCTTAGTCTTTTTTTTTCTTTCATTCGTTCCTTAACTAACTTTAAATCCTTAAAACTTAGCATTCACAACAATGTATGTTAATGCAGTTCATACTATAGGCGAGATTGCTACTTACTTAGACTCCGAGCTACGCGGGTCAAGTTTTACCTTGCTATATCTACAGTATATGAAGCATCATCTACAGTGCTCTTCAAGCGACCATAAATGGCTAGGAATGCTTCCTAGAGATCATACATTCTTGAATATGTCATTCTGGACTCTGACACTACAGTTTAAATCGCCTCTATCCGCGTGCAGTCGATACCGGATGATTTTCACCGGAGTGGAATTAGCTTGAACAGAGGTCACCATTGCGTTCAGAGCGTCGAAACGAGTTGGGAGGCGGTCTCATATAGTCAGTTGGAGGTCCAGATCGTAAAATCCTAATTTGACCGTTGACCGTCTTTGACTGCCGTCACATGGCTCCGTTGGCAGCTAAGCTTAAGCCTTACCCCCCCAAATCGGCCCTCATGAGTCATTGGTGGGGTCAATTTGACCCAATGCGCCTCCATTTACATGAATTGAAGGCGGGACTCTCGGCTACCACTGGCGGCTCCAATCTCCCATCTCCGGCAGAGCTGCCGTGAAATTGGGTTAGGGGAATCGTTTCTCGTCCCTCTCTGAGCATTTCCTCCATGGTGGGACTGCTCAACACTGCCTGGAAAGGCGGCCTGAAGCTCCTCGCGGTGGCGCCCCAAGGCGGAGGTCGTTCTCTGCCCTCCCGTGGCGGTTGCCCAAAATTAAGGTGGGGCTTTTGCTCCTTGAAGCCTTCTGAGCATAACCGTGAGGTCAATTGACCTCAACGGTGGCCGGAGCTTCAAAATCGACATCCCTCACTGCAACGACGATGGCCCTTGTCATTCTCTGGCTGGCGACGGTGCTACGGCACAATTAAGTGGGGGCTTTCACTCCCTGTGGTGGTGTGAGCTGAATGGTGGGGGTGGTGCACCTCATTGCCGCCGTGAGCGGCGGTTCCCATGGCGACGCGACAGCGGAGACAAGGCGGCTCCGTCGAGGCTTTTTCAGTTGAAATTGAGCTGGAAAATTGGTACTCTTTTGCTCCTCTCCTCATGCTGAGTCCATAGACACCAAGATCACGTTGATTGGTGGTCGAACGGCGAAGATATCACATCGAAAAAATATGGGTTTCACCGCCACTTTGGGCGACACGTGAGCCTTCCTCCAGCCATGTTTTGGGTAGTTCGGCACACCGTTGGACTCAGCTCATCAAGAGCTTTCCAATGGTGTAGGAGGTATCGAAAACGGAGGTCGGATTCTTCGACTGATTTTTGAGAAGAGAGAGAGAAAATGTAGAGAGAGAAAGCTGATATTTGTCCCGAATTTTCCCTTTTTTTTCTTTTTTTTCTCTCTTCACTTTTATAAAAATTTTGTGGTCACGCAGTCTAATTTGGTACTGCGTGACCTTAAACAGTCTAATTCTTACACTGCATTACTTTTGCGGTGTAACTTGCATATTGCATAATTTTATCAATGTATTTCCTTACACTGTATTATTTTAATACCGTATAATTTCTATGTTATTATACAATATTTTTTCATAAATTGCATTTTTTGTCTCAATGTAATCCTTAATTGAATGCATTTTTAATGCATTAAAAATTCTCGGTTGTTACAGTCAACTTCTCCAACTCGGGCACGTTATCTTTTGCAGCTCGAACAACTTTAGAATGCGACACCTTTTCCAAATTTGGCGACAGAGTTCATGATGTTCAAATCAGGGGATGCTAGGAATGACAACGATGATCGTGGCCAATTTGTTGACACTGGAGCTAGAGGTGTGACACCGTTGAATTTTTCTGACGATTTAGAGAAATCCAAGGAAGAGAGATAAATGAGAGAGAGAAAGAGAATAATGTGGCTTTTTGAAAATATATTTGAAATTAAACAAATGTTTTAGATATAAGGATATTTTAGTTTTTTGCTAGCTAAAATTCTAATTTGTTTTAGATATGCTATTATTTACACTTAAAAAATAACATACCACATTATTTACGCACGAGCTAATAAAATGTGTTATTTTGTACAATTTCTTTTAATAAAAATCAATATCAAGTTTGCTTTTTGTTATACAATTTCTCTTAATAAAAATCAAATGTCAAGTTTCCTTTATGTTAGATCTATGACAAAATAACAGCCTATATCCTCCAATGACTGCAATTTATCAATGGCGGCTACTACCAAAATACTTAAAAAATATGAAAAAAATCACAATTTACTCAAAAGTTTCAAAAAATAACAAACCACTGTATCAGAAACAACAATCTTCCTAAGAAAAAACAAGAAAAGGAAAAAAACTTTTCGACTGTTAATCTCCCTGCCTGAGGGAGATCTTTTTGACACCTCTGCATGGCCACTACGGTTGGAGTGTTGATGTGACCAAGCATGGAGGAGATCTAATCTTCGACCCCCGTAAGCCATCGACATGCAAGGGAGGCTCATTAGGTAGGAGGGAGGTGCAAGAGAAGATATCGTCGCATGGAGGCGAGATCTCCGATGACAAATCTATAGCATGAAGGAGCTCCAATCCGCAACGGACATCTATGATCCACAATGGATCTCCTTCGATGGCTTGGATTAGCGCATGGACGAGCTAGTTCTAGGCAAAGTCATAGGGAAAAGAAGCCAAATTTACGGTGGATTCATTCTCAGAGGGAGGCAAGTTTGTCGGTGGCGTCACACGTGTGAAGTTGCGAAGAGAATAAGCTAAGCTCTCGAGCCGATTGTTGTTATTCGTTGAGCTCTTTTTTTTTGGGTGGTGGTGATCCACACCCCGATTTTCAGAGCCTACCACGGGAGGCACGAACCTTTTATATAAAGGGCCCCTTAACTCCCATGGGGTTTATTCAACTAATTCGGAGCCAACCCATGAAGAGACTCGAAACAGCAAGAGTCTCTCAACATTAACAGCTGCATTCACAAGGACTCGAACTCGAGTCGCTTGCTTAAGGGGAACAGTCTCTTGCCAACTGAGCCAACCAGGTGTTGGTCGTTGAGCTCCTTTTGTCGATGTGGCGGAAGATGATTGTACAGAAACGAGAACGTGGAGTTGAAAAAATTTTGATCAATCAACAAAAGGGTAAAAAGTCTTTACAGCTTATTTTTATTCAAATAATGTGATTGGGCATGACATTTACTCGGAGAGTAATGTTGATCCAGGGGTCATTTGGTCAAAGGGAGCGTCAATATCTTGAAATTATGGGAAATTACAGATTTTAAAAGGCGATTAGTAAACTATGTTAGATATCTTACAAAATAAAGTAAATAATATATTTAAGACACGAATAATGGATGGTTCATCCAAATTTCCCTAAATACTTGATGATAGTTATTTATTTGAGGGAAAAATAAAAGTAATGAAACCAAAATGAAACGTCCGCATTTTAGAAAAAAAAAAAAGTCGTATACAAATATGTAATCATAATAATATAAATATATAGACGTTATATTTTTAACCTTTTTAAGACGTTGTTTAAAAAAAAAATTGGCCATAACTGTAGAAAAGAAAGAAAGAGAAATAGAGAAATAACAAGAAACATAAAAATAAAAATAATAAAGAAAAGTGAGGAGCAGATGATGGAATTTTGCAATATTAAAAAGTAGTAGAGTCAGTCCACCAAAAAAAAAGCAATAGAGTCCTAATTAAGAGATAAAACAAGGGTCATAATTGTACTTCACTTTGATAGAATAATGGGTTGACGGGTGGCAAAAAGTTAGATTAAAAAAAAGTGAGAAAAAGAGTGATCGAAACGATTTTATCCTTTCAACTCTCAAACAGAGCTGAACTCTGAAGTCGTTGACCGGGTCAAAATGTCTAAATCAAGTGAATGGATGGCAGCAGAGACGCATTTCCAAGAGTTCGTTATTTCGTTCTTCCTTTCTTAGGCATAGGCCAACGTGGGGTTGAGTTTCACTTTCAAACCAAGCCAATCCTCCTCCTTCCCTTCTCTCACTTCTTCTTCATCCTCCGCCTGCTTTCGGCGGCTGCGGCGGCGGCGGAGGTTAGTTTCTGGTGGGAGCCTACACTTCGCTCCACGGCGGTGCTTCATTAACTTTCCATAAAATTGATGAAAAAAACCCGCCCACACGCACACAATGGTCCCTCACTTCCCTGATGACGCCATTCCTAGCGTCAACTCCACCGCTGTGGCCGTGGAGAAGGACAACAAGAACAGCAAAGCCGCCGTCCGGTGGGCCATCGAACACCTTATCGTCGGCCATCCCTTCATCATCCTAATCCACGTTAGGCACAAAAACCATCGTAGGTATCCTCTCACTTAATTTAACGTTACCGTAAAAATAATGTGGTGCCCAAATGAAGGCTGAGTGTAGCTTTGTGTTGTGTTTTCCTATTGGTCGTTTTTGGTCGTTGATCACTCGGCCTTCTGCTGTGTTTTGTTTATTGTTGTCTTTTGTCGTTGATCTGATAATTTATTGATGGCTTGACGTGTGTTGGGAGGTACGCAGAGGGCACAAGTCACGGCGACTCGCGCCACGACAGCGATGGCCACAGCATTTTTGCTCCCTTCCGTGCATATTGTGCCAGCAAAGCGGTACGGATTTTAAAAAACAATCTTATGGTGCACTGGGGAGACTTAAGCACCGTATACTAATAACAGGTGAATCTTGCAGTCTCGCCAGTGGTACCAAAAAATAGTCCTATACCTTTCAAATAATTTGATTCCAAATTGAAATGAAGTGAGAAAACCGCGTTTGTTTTTTAATCATAGGTTCAAATGAAAGAGGTCCTCCTCGACGATGTCGACGTGTCCAAGGCAATCATGGATTACGTCAACAAGAATTGCATCACCAATGTCGTTGCTGGTGCATGTGCTAGGAATGCTCTCACAAGGTTTAAGTTTATTCATATTTTTTTTTCTCTCTCTAGCCAAACTCTTGTTTTGTTTTGTTTTGTTTCTTTAATTGTACTAATTACATCTAGTTTCATTGTCATTGTTGATTATTAGTTATTACAAGAAGTTTAAAAGCGTTGACGTGCCAACTAGCCTAGTGAAATCTGCACCAGATTTTTGCTCTGTGTACGTGATATCTAAGGGGAAGCTAATATCTGCCCGAAATGCTCAGAGGCCTGCTCTTAATACTGCTGCCCCACCAAAACACCCATCTCCCCATGGACTTCCACCTTATATTAACCCCACTGATCACGGTGAAGTCGACTACGGATCAAGGTACGTAAAAAATACTACAAAATAATGTGCTGATTAGCAGATTAAGAATCACAAATTCTTTGATTTGTTGTTTTTTTTTTGGTTTGGTTTCGAAAGGTTACAGCATACAAGGGGAGTGATAGGGAGAAATGGAGGAGGAGGGACAGAGAAAACGATGCCATCAAAGGAGAGGAAAAAAAGTGTTCCCTCACTGTCGCTGGACGTCATTGACATTCCCAGAAGTGCGCCCGGGCAGTCTTTTAGTCGCGACTTGGCCACCGTGGAAAGCGATGTCATGGCCGCTTTCAGCGCGATCGACATGACAGCCCAAAACTTGGATTTCAGCACTGCAACAACTTCCCCAAGGCACTCTTCATCCAGACATTCTACGGTGAGTACTAAATTTGGTTAATAACAAAGGAGTGATTTCCCTTTTGACTGATAAATAATAATATGTTGGTTTGTTGCAGCGAGAGATTGAAGCTGAGATGAAAAGACTAAAGCTTGAATTGAAACAAACCATGGACATGTACAGCTCAGCTTGCAAAGAAGCAATCTCAGCCAAGAATAAGGTAAATGTCTCGTACTTTTTTCCTATTGAATAAGTTTATCAAAGAGCTGCCAATTATGATTAGATTTACCCGCTATTTTGCAGGCTAGAGAGCTGAGCCAGTGGAAGCTGGAGGAGAGTAGGAAGTTTGAGGAAGCAAGGCTGGCCGAAGAGGCGGCTCTTGCTGCTGCGGAGATGGAGAAGGCAAAGTGCAAAGCTGCCATCGAAGCGGCTGAAATGGCGCAGAGGATGGCGGAGAAGGAGGCGCAGAGAAGAAAGCATGCGGAGCTGATGGCCCGACGAGAGGCGGAAGAGAAGAACAGGGTACTTAACGCTCTGACGAAGAACGAGTTCCGGTATAGAAGGTACACCATAGAAGAGATTGAAGCAGCCACAGAGAAGTTCTCAGAGGCGATGAAAATCGGTGAAGGCGGTTATGGACCGGTTTACAAAGGCAAACTTGATCACACTCCGGTTGCAATCAAGGTCTTGAGACCCGATGCCGCTCAAGGAAGAAAGCAATTCCAACAGGAGGTACTTAAATGATTTTTAAAACAAGACATTTTTTTAACACGTTATTTTCAGAAATTTATGCCTTCTTGATTTGATAATATCAACCAAAAGCTTGATTGAAGTGTGACAAAGCATTTTTCTAGATCAAGTACTTTGTGTACTTAAGTATATGTTATTATAGAACAAACACCAACACTCAAATAAAGCAACAAAATATCCCTTTGTTTTTGTACAATTGTAATACTGATGATCTCTTGCCAACACCCATGAACAAACAGGTTGAGGTTCTAAGCTGCATAAGGCATCCCAACTTGGTCCTCCTCCTTGGAGCCTGCCCCGAATACGGATGCTTGGTGTACGAGTACATGAACAACGGCAGCCTGGAAGACCGCCTGTTTCGAAGAGGCAACACGCCTCCAATATCCTGGAGGAGACGGTTCAAGATAGCCTCCGAAGTAGCGACGGCCCTTCTCTTCCTCCACCAAACCAAACCGGAGCCCCTCGTGCACCGAGACCTCAAGCCAGCCAACATACTCCTGGACAGAAACTACGTGACCAAAATCAGCGACGTTGGCTTAGCAAGGCTTGTCCCGCCATCGGTGGCGGACCAAGTGACACAATACCACCTGACATCCGCTGCCGGGACATTCTGTTACATAGACCCTGAGTACCAACAATCGGGAAAGTTAACAACCAAGTCGGACATTTACTCTTTTGGGATATTGCTTCTCCAAATTTTAACAGCCAGGCCCCCAATGGGTCTTGCTCACCATGTCAAAAGGGCCATTGATAAAGGCAGATTTGCAGAGGTGCTAGATCCTGCAGTGCAAGACTGGCCCATTGAAGAGGCTCTAGCGTTTGCTAACTTGGCTCTAAAGTGTGCAGAGCTAAGGAAGAAGGACAGGCCTGAACTTGGTTTGATTATAGTGCCTGAGCTTAAGCGGTTAAAGGACTTTGGAAAGAATTATTCTGGACAAGAGGTTAGTTCTGGAGAGAGCAGTGGTGGTGGTCCTTCTGCGTCGCAAGAGAACTGAAATGGAAATTAATTTGTGTGTTTGTTTTTAGGCTGAAAACATACTGGATGAGTAGTTGATATTTTTTTTTTTTTTTTTTTTGAGGAAAACTAACTAGTCCTGTTAAAATAAGCATTTAAATTTTTCCTAGTTCAGTGGGGTTTATAAGCATTGACTTTTTTTAAATCAATCTTGTAACCTTTTTTTTTTTTATGATTTCAGCTTTCTACATGTTATTTTTTCCTCTGTGTCATAATTGCCTTAATCATTTTATAAGAATTATTATTCCTTTTAGCAATTGATCTTAAAATCCACAAACATGCACAAAAAACAAGAAAAGGAAAAAGCAAGTCTAATGTTGAGACTGTCTCTCATATGCCTTGCAAAATCATTAAAAGTTTGGTTTGCAAGCAAAATGGTTGCTTATGCAATGACTAAACGAGTCTTTCAAAAGACATGCATCTGAAAGAAGACTTGGTGAATAGACAAATCTACAAGGAACCGAATTAATATGATTGTAAGAGTAGTCAAATTAAACCTATGTAAATCAGCGATTCCATAAGGTAATTCTTGATTTTGAAAATCGTCAATGTGGGACCCATTATATCTCTTGCGTAACTGATTCTGCGTGGAACCCCACACAGTTCTTTTGCTGTAATGTAGTACACTTAATACTGCTTGACTATTTGGCATGGTCAGTGCACATATAGTATATGCTAACCCAGACTAAAAGAACTCCCTAGAACTTATAAGGTGTTTGAAAGGTGGTGGGAACAAGTGGTGAGAACCATTTTTATTGTAGCATATGAGAACTTTACACTGCAGCAATTTTTTTTATTGTTACTGTAGCATGTGAGAGCTTTTTACTGTTTACAACTGATTTTGTGGTGGGAACCGCAGTTCCCACCACTTTGCCAAACACCCCCTTACATTATACGAGAGGAGACAGAAGCCCAACTTGCAAAGAAAAGTATAAATAAAGAAGAGGCGTAAAGTGAGATTATAGATCCAAACAAAGGTAATGGATTGAGTTTGCGGAAAGGTATTGAGGAAAAGGAATGGACGAGATTGTCAAACAAGCTTTGCTTTGGATTC
>CAMOHE010051199.1:45146-55597 GCA_946598075.1 Artocarpus hirsutus
TTTTTTTTTTTATGATTTCAGCTTTCTACATGTTATTTTTTCCTCTGTGTCATAATTGCCTTAATCATTTTATAAGAATTATTATTCCTTTTAGCAATTGATCTTAAAATCCACAAACATGCACAAAAAACAAGAAAAGGAAAAAGCAAGTCTAATGTTGAGACTGTCTCTCATATGCCTTGCAAAATCATTAAAAGTTTGGTTTGCAAGCAAAATGGTTGCTTATGCAATGACTAAACGAGTCTTTCAAACGACATGCATCTGAAAGAAGACTTGGTGAATAGACAAATCTACAAGGAACCGAATTAATATGATTGTTAGAGTAGTCAAATTAAACCAATGTAAATCAGCGATTCCATAAGGTAATTCTTGATTTTGAAAATCGTCAATGTGGGACCCATTATATCTCTTGCGTAGCTGATTCTGCGTGGAACCCCACACAGTTCTTTTGCTGTAATATAGTACACTTAATACTGCTTGACTATTTGGCATGGTCAGTGCACATACAGTATATGCTAACCCAGACTAAAAGAACTCCCTAGAACTTACATTATACGAGAGGAGACAGAAGCCCAACTTGCAAAGAAAAGTATAAATAAAGAAGAGGCGTAAGTGAGATTATAGATCCAAACAAAGGTAATGGATTGAGTTTGCGGAAAGGTATCGAGGAAAAGGAATGGACGAGATTGTCAAACAAGCTTTGCTTTGGATTCCTTCTCTTTCGAAAATGAAAGAATACAAACTTACAAGCTCCAATATCCAAAAAGATAATGACACAATAATCACTTTGCGTTTTAACTGGCAACCCTAATCCCATATCCTCTTTTTTGGGTCCCTCATTTGCTCTATTCTCGTGTCAAAATTGTATGTATCTATATGTAACGTTGAAATAACGATCGACATGTTTTCTTGGTAGGTAAAGGGTACCAATTAGCATGATCCGAAATTATGATTATATTGTGATTATATGTCTTATTCCTTCAGACACTTATCAATCAAGGCCGACAATAAAGGGGAAAATAGTTGCGATCCTTAAACTAACTATATTTCTGCCATATAATTGCTAAATAAGAGGAGTCAAAAACCCCAGTGTTTTTAAAATGTTTTTATCTTAAAAAATGATTATTTTTTTTTTGGAAATGACGCTGACGGTGTTTTTAAATTTTTGCCTCAAAAAACAAAAAAAAATCCAAAATCACTTGAAAACGATGCCAAACTGAATATATCAAATAACAGGAGTTGCATTGTTGAAATACCAAGAGTGTTGATTGGAATACTACTATTGGTCTCTCAGATATTGCTACTCTTTTTAGTGTCACAAGAAGCCAAGGAAAATGTGGAAGTAAAATGTTCACTTTACAGCAATACACTAATCCTCATCACAAGAGAGGAATCTAATTTGAACTTTTTAAAGTGCAATACACACGCATGAACTAAAGGCACCTATTTATTACATACTTCGCTAGCTCGGTCCCTCATATTATACATCAATTCACAGAGCAGCCACGAGTAAGAGATAATTTGTGTTTTTTGGCTTCCAAACTTTCGAATCTTGTGCCATTTCAATAATTCCCAGATGGGTCATTGCAAGGGCCTAGCAATCATGACAGGAAAATGGCTTCCATGTTGCTTCTTAAAGACCTGTTTCCTGGGGCTGATCATGTTTGCCGCAATGACATACCAGGAAGAGCCAGAAACCGGCATGCTATGCATCAGTGACTGCACCACGTGTCCGGTGATCTGTTCCCCGCCGCCGCCGTCATCTACAGAATCTCATCCACCACAGTCTCCGCCGGGGCACCACGCGCTTCCACCCCAAACTTACTACACATTCTCACCGCCGCCGCCAACCCCGACCTCACCGCCACCGGAGTCACCGCCACCACCCCCGCCTAAGAAATCACCGCAGCCGCCGCTGCCGTCGCCATCATGGTATTACATATTTGGCTCTCCCCCGCCTCCTTACAAGGACAACAACGGGCCCCCTTCAGTCCCAGTGACGGTAGTGCCAACAGGGCCAGGCGGACCGCATGAGTACCCCTATCCTTACTACGACGTCTACGCCTCCGAGGCTTCTTCACTATGTGTTCATGTTTGCTGTTTGTTCACGCTTTTCTTGTTTCAATTCGTCCTTTCTCTCTGGTGAGAAGCTGCAGACGTGAACCTGTTTATGCTGTCCATACATATATATATATATATATATGTGTGTGTGTGTGTGTGGATTTTTTGTTTTGTTCTCAGGTCATTATTATAAGTAGTATTTTGGTTCTGGTTTGTTTCTTCTTTTGTTTACTCTCAAAATCTGATATATCAAACTTGGGCACTAGCTCATTGTAGATAAATTTGCTTGCTTCTTTAATAGCTTTGTTTGCATCAAGATGAAAATAACAAAATAAACACTGTCCTTATCCCCGACCTTACTACAGTGGACAGGTCAGAGTTTTCGTGATCCGTTCAAGTCTGAAATTTTCGGTTCTTAACAACTTTTATATTATTGTTAATTTTTGAGAGGATTCCATTAGCAACTCTATTGCCATTTGTAACGTGATGTTTACGTCACCAATCATGACTTTGTTTTTCAAATTTATAGTCGTTTTTCTAATAATTTCCTTTTTGGGTTACTTCCTTCTTTAAATTAGTACCATTTATTAATATTACCATCAATTTTGCTATCAATCTTCTTTCCCCCTTGTCTATGACCTTATGTTTATTTTTTGAGGATCATGTAACATTGTTTATAATTTTAAACAAATGAAGTCGTTTCTGGTATTGTCGCTTTTTATATTATTGTCGTTTCTATGTTGTTGTTGTTTTTTTTTTTTCCTTATAAAAAAATATCATTGACCTTTTGTGTTAACGTCGATTTTTTATTTCGTTTTTAGGATATCATCTTTTTCAATATTATTGTTATAGCTTTTAATCTATTCATGTCGTGGTTTTTAAGGATATTGTTGACTTTCAAATAATCGTCGTTCTAGTAATAACCATGAGTTGTAATTATTATAACTATAAATAATTATAGAATAGACTTTTATTATAACTATTGGCAATTACTATAATTATTAAAATAATCTAATTGTACGATGACAAAAAATATCAAAATCATTATCATTCTCTGTTTTTGTTTTTGTCTTTTTTTTTTTTTGGTGATAAAATCAATTTCATTCTTGAAATACTATCCATCTTGTGATAGAAAACCAGCCCGAGTGTAAACTAGAAATAACGACATACCGTCTTCTGCATATCACATACAGCAATACATCTGGTTTTAAATCACAGCGAAATTTCTTTCCTCAATAAACGACAGAAAACGATTGTGTCGTAAAACAACGCATGGTCTCCTATAAAAACGACATGAAATTTGGAACTACTAACGACACGTATTTTCCTATTTTTAAGCAACTGCAAACTGCCAAACAAGGAAAATTACAGTCATTTACCACTAGATGACAGTCGCATTATATCTTTAAAGAAGAAAAATCAATTGTTATTATTCAAACACGTGAGCTTTACGAACTTGTAGAACGAAACGACACGCTTTAAACTCGAGCTTTAACGGTGGGTTATCAGAAACGACACATTATTTCTCAAACGACATAAAAGCTTTCTAAGAGAAAAAGAAGACGTCGTTTGCTAGACCGACATTCTTATATCGTGTTGTTTGATGTGCGCATTTGAAATTGTCGTTTCGGAAATCATCATAGCGCCAGTGTGAGCAGCATAACAATCGAACGGCCACAAATTTCTATAACGTTTCTTTGGTAATGTGTATATACACTGGGCCCCACAGAACTCCCCGCGCTCTGACATGGCCAGCCTCGTCGTCTCTACGGGCTAAGCGCAAGCAATCGTCTCAGAGATTTTAGATCCGAATCACAGCAGAAGAACCGAGCAAGCTGGTGCACCACTTCGCTAGATCCATTACTCTTCCAATTTACAAGCCCTAATCAACGGTTCCATTTCGGAGCTCCAAATCATGGAGTTCGAGGACGCGGCGGAGGAGACTTCGGCGGTCAGCGGCCTTCTCCCTCTGGCCTCCGCCTCGCAGCAGCCCTACGTCTCCGAGCTCCTGTCTTTTACCCTAGATCGCCTCCACAAGGTTTTGCTTTCTCTCACTCTGTGTCTAGTCCGTTGAGCTCGGAGATCGCTTTTCGAATTGAGCCTTGGTTCATGTGGTTAATTCGGCTATGGCTCGAATGTTCGATTTTTTCAGGAACCTGAGCTTCTCAGGGTCGATGCCGAGAGAATTCGGAGGCAAATGCAGGAGGTGGCGGTGAATAATTACAGAGCGTTCATTTCTGCAGCCGACGCGCTGCTCGCGATTCGTGAGGAAGTAACTTCCATCGACAAGCATCTTGAATCTATGGTACGCCGGCTTTTCTTATTTCAAATTCCAGTTTCGGTCGTTATTGCGGTCTCGTTTGGAAGATGTTGCAAATGTTTTGTATTTGAGATTTTGATGCATTGGATGTTTAATTTTATTTTCATTTTAGAATTTAAGAGAAAACTCCTAGGAAGCAATCCCTGATTAGTAAAATGTCCCACTTGTATAGTGTTTAGAGTAAGGATTGATTATTTGTTCGACTTGTTGATTGAATGTTTGGGTTTGGAGTCCGCTAACAGGTCATTGTTTCCAATGTAGATAGCGGAGATCCCTAAGTTGACGTCTGGATGTACTGAGTTCGTTGAATCCGCGGAACAGATCTTGGAAAAGAGGAAGATGAACCAAACGTTGCTAGCAAATCATAGTACTTTGCTTGACTTGCTCGAGATTCCTCAGCTCATGGACACGTATGTGTTTGAGAAAATTACCAAGCTTTATCATTAATTTTAAAAATTAGTGTACTTTTTGGGAATCCATATGACACACATGTAAAGGGTTTATGTTTCAAAGTTTTCATGCACAGGTGAACTGTATGGATTTTGTTTGTCATAGAAAGACATCTACCAGTGCCCCTGCAGTCAGTTGCTGTTCTGTTTAAAATGTCTCTATGTAACCATGGAATCATTGCTAGTTTTGGGACGTAGACAATTTTCTTTCAGAATGTAGGAAGCATGTTAACTTATCTTGCAGAATGTCATAAATATATCAACTTTATAGAGTTTTCTCAAGGCAAGCACATTAGTACGGTCCTATGCTTGTTTTCTTTAGCATTCCTATATGCAATCATTTTCATCTCATTCTGCATTCCTTGATGTCATTTTCTTAAAGGAGAATTTTTTCCCCTTGAAATGCTGTTGATGTTATTCGTCCACATTTTGTTCCAGTTGTGTAAGGAATGGGAATTATGACGAAGCACTAGACTTGGAAGCATTTGTTGGCAAACTTTCGACTCTGCACCCCAAGTGAGTTTGTCTCTCTTATTCTCTTCTCTAACACTTTTCTAGTAATACTCAACCACATGGAGGGCCACTGTCTAAGGTTTTATTTCTCTTCTTCCTCCCCCTCTCTTATCCTCCTAGGTTACCAGTTATTCAAGCACTGGATGCGGAAGTGAGGCAGACCACCCAGTCTCTTCTTTCTCAGCTTCTCCAGAAGCTTCGTTCTAACATTCAGGTATCTTGTCATTATATGGGCATAGCAAGTCAGTATTTTGATTTATCTAGGTACATGGGTTTGACAGTTTGTATATTGTTGACGGTTTTTATTTCTTTATTTCTCGTAGTTACCTGAATGTCTCCGGATTATTGGATACTTGCGTCGAATTGGAGTCTTCAGCGAGTATGAAATGCGTTTGCAGGTAAGAATGTTTAATTGGTAGATGCTTTTTGGTGCATAAAAGACTACATGTTTCATGTTATAAACATATGAAATAAACACATAATTGGGTATGCTGTTTTACGGCATTAAGGTTGCTCATGTACCCTTTGTTTTCATATACATTAAAATTCTACATCTGACTAAATATTTTGGTTAGTTTCTAAGATGCCGGGAGGCATGGCTTTCGGGAATTCTTGAGGATCTCGACCAAAGAAATGCTTATGAGTACTTGAAGGGAATGATAAACTGTCATCGGATGCATCTCTTTGATGTTGTCAATCAATATCGAGCAATATTTGCTGATGATACATCAGGAAGTGAAGAAAACTATGATGGTGGGCTTCTCTTCAGTTGGGCCATGCATCAGATCACTTCACACCTTAAAACTCTTAAAGTCATGCTTCCAAAGATAACTGAAGGAGGATCTTTGTCAAATATATTGGATCAATGCATGGTAAGCTGCTTTTAATTGGTTATTTTCCCTATCACATGTTGAGCGCTTTTGATGGAGATTGCACGTGAGAATGTAGTTATTGCAAATAGTTCAAGACTTCAAATACTTCCTGCGATATGCATGCATATTCTCAGACTATGTTACAAATAGCATTGTATGATGTACACGCTGCAGAGGATTTTACAACTCTATTGTCATACTGCTGTTCTATTTTTCCTTCTTTTTTTTAACATCAATAAAAATAAATTGAATTTGTTCATAGCATGCAAACCCTGCTTTGATCACACAGTGATTCAGTGTAGTAACAGAAGTTTTGTTGCATTCAGAATTTTGTGCTGACATCTTTTGTTTGTTTTTATGGACAGTATTGTGCTATGGGGCTTGGTTGGGTTGGACTTGATTTTCGGGGGCTGCTTCCATCGCTTTTTGAAGAGTGAGCACTATAACTTATTTCTCACGTGTGTGTATACATGTATGTATACTTTTGTTCCTTTTTTGAAGGTAATTTAAACAACTTTGTGGAGGAAATTTAGATGTATGTATACTTTTGTTCCTTTTTTGAGGGTAATTTAAACAACTTTGTGGAGGAAATTTAGATTTTCCATCGTATATATGAGTTTGGTTACTTTGCAGGGCAGTGCTCAACTTATTTTCAAAAAATATGAGTACAGCAGTTGAGAACTTTCAGGTTAGCCTACCATTTTTAATGTTACTATGATTAATGACGAACAAATCATTATTAATCTAGCAAAAGAAATGCAAATCATTATGTAGCCACAAACAAGCTTATTGTTTTGTGCGTTGATCTTTCAATTAATTGTTTTACATTCCAGTTGGTCTTGGAATCACATCGTTGGGTCCCACTACCCACAGTTGGTTTTCCAGCAAATAGTGTTGTTGGAGAAACTCAGGAGGAGGTGACTCCGCCCTCTTATCTAATGGAACATCCACCACTGGCTGTCTTTGTTAATGGTAGGCTATTATGTTTCTTGGCTGAGATAAAGTGGGTCTGATGTGTAAATATAATCGATGCTTTTAGATATCACTCATCATATGCTAATTTCTCAAGAGACTCTTCTGGGATTGGACTGCTGCAACATAGAAGAAAATACCTACCTCAATTTTGGCACTTACCCCTCTATGTTTTTGGCTTCAGGTGTATCTGCGGCAATGAATGAGTTGCGACCCTGTGCCCCAGTAAGTTTAAAGCATGTACTGGCTCAAGAATTAATCAAGGGATTGCAGACTGTTTCTGACTCTCTACTTAGATACAATACAACTCGGATGCTTAGAGAGAACGAGTCTGGACTTTTTCTCTCACTTTGCCGGGCATTTATTGAGGTAGTTCTTTTACCAAAATGGGCTCATTAACACTTTGCATCTGCTTGTAATGATATTAACAATCTTTGCATCACCACGGACATTTTTCTGTAGGTTGCTTACCCACATTGTGCCACAAGCTTTGGACGTTGTTACCATGGCGGAGCTGCTCTTATTATGGATGCAAAGAACTTATATGATGGAGTTGCTCGCCTACTGACAGTTTCTTCATCAAGAGAGCTCCCAAAACCAGTCAGTAAGGAAGAGGGAAAAGGTATAACCGAGAATGGTGAAGTGCCTTCAGTGGAAAATGGATTGACCTCGGTTGAGCAAACTGGGGATGCTAATGCCGACGAAAAGGAGCAGAAAGACTCCCCTTCACCAAGTGATGAAAGGTCCCGTGATGCATGAATATCTCCTTCATAAGCCACTAAAACGGAAGAATCAAAGAGCGATTTTGTAGGTCTTAATTCATTTATATATATATTTTTTTTAAATGCAAAATTTGATGTTGCTAGCTGCGTGTGATTCTTAAGCCTGACGAGGAGATCAGAAAATTTGCAACAATTTACATGCTATAGGAACAGGAAGCAATTTTTGCTTGGAGAAGAGAGAGAAAAAATAAGCAATATGATTATTGATGTTAATAACATATTTTTTGTATCATAATAGTGATTACTTTTCCGAGATTCTTCTGTTTTATTTTCATGTCCTTTATGGAATAGAATGCGTTATATCTAAATTACAATACTACGGCATCTTTATCTTGAATATATTGTTGAATTAAGAGTAGTTTTATTCGACGTATATGGAGTATGCTTGACATCTCCTTTTAACATAATGTGGATACATAAACAACATGGATTAAGAGATAAGTACGCCCAAAATGAATTCCTTTTTCAATATTATTACATCAAATTACTGTCATTTTCTCATTTATCGTTGTTTTACTTTTATATCTGTCGTTTTCTTCATCCCTTTGCTGTCGTCTATTCATTTAGGTGCTCTCATTTGTCGTCTTTTACTCCTTCGATGTTGCCTATTTTATTCTCGTCTTCTCATCAATTCTCCTTTAACATTTCTTGCTTTCCTTTCTTTTTTTTTTCCCACTTTTTTGGTTGTTTAATTCATGTCGTTTTCTCCGTGCGGTGGGTTAAGTTTTTTTGCTGTCGTTTTGTCACTTGTTACTACACCTTCCGGTGGTGTTTCTTTCTGTCATTTTCCAGTTAATTTGTTGTCGTTTGCTCCTTTACAGTCAGTTCCTTATTCGTACTCATTGTTGTCGTTTAATTTTTTACATTTTTGTATGTTATTTTTTTTTTGTTGTCGTGTAATATTTGTCGTTTGCAGTATATCATTGTTTCAGTTCCTTCTTGTTTCATTGTGTTGTCATTTGTATGCTGTGCCTTCCTTTTTTATTTTTTATTTTCAGTCGTTTCTCACTGTGCCTGTCGTTTTCTTTATGCTCTTGTTTTTATTTCTCCAGCGAGCTTTTCGCTGTTTCTATTTTCTTGTCGTGTTTTACGTTTTTCTATTCTTTTTCCGGTTTCTACCCTACCCTTTAGTTTTCACGTTGTTTAATTTTCTTTTTTGCTGTCGTTTACACCATTTGTTTGGTTTTCTCGTTCTTGTTATGCTTTATCGTGAACTTCTGGCCGACGGGTTTTTTGTCATCTTTTTAAACATTTTTGTTACTTCTTCATTTAGAGTCGTTTCATGCTCATGTCGTTCTCAAATTTCGTTCTTCATTGTTCTTGGTATAATTTCCTTATTATGTCGTTTCCTTTTTGCGTCGTTTTAACATGGTCGTTTCAATTTGTTGTGTTTTCAAATTTTTGTCGTTTGCTCATCCCTGTGTCATTTATTTTTTTTGTTATAGTCTAGTTTTGTCGTTTATTTCGTTGCCTTTTTCACATATTTGTTTTTTTTATACAATATATTTTATATATATATATATATATATATATATATATATATATACTGCCCTGTTTTGGCTTAAAAATTTTAAAACGCTACAAATTACACTTTAGACTCTACTCTTTATCTCATGTATGCACTCCCAATCACAAAAATTATTAATAACTCAATGGAATTAATCTTTTAAACCTCACATTATTGTTAATGAAAGGTATTTAAACAAATCATGCTTTTAAGATGAATTTAAATAATTCTTACATATTTTATTAGCAGAGAGAAACTGATTTGTTATCTTTTTATTTTATTTAAACATGATTTGTATAAAATTCATTTTTATTAGCCAGGTATGCGAGTATAATATCGTTGATTACACTTTTGTTGAGAAATTCATCGTAAAAAGAAGGCCCAAACATATAACAAGGTGTAGTTTTGGGTCCAATTTCTAACGTTTTAAAACCCAGCGGCTAGAATAGACAAGAACGTAATTCACGGGTAAGATCATATTTAGATTTCTTTATCTGATACAGTCTTTTTTTTTTCTGTGAAAAAAATTAAGACAATTTTAATACTAAAAAAAAATTATTTTTTAATTTAAAAAATGAGAGGTCATTTGTCAAAATTTTTTTTATTTTTTGGGCTTTTTGCCGAATTCTCTCGTCGAAAATAAGAAAAGAGAGAGAGTGTGTGGAAAAAAAGAAGTGGAAAATCGACCGGTCGGAACTAAAGCCCTAAACCTTCTTTTCGTCTCTCTCCATCGCACGGCGAAGCCCCACAGGTATGAAGTTTCTGAAGAGGTAGTAACCATATCTGGTTCCGATTTATAACTTTTTTTTTGTTTGTATATCTCACTGGTTATATTTATTGCCATTTCTTCCTCTTTTTCGATGTTTTTGGATTGTGCTTCTCTATGATCACATTTTGCACATTTATCATTCAACAAAAACAATTGCACTTTCTTTAGTAAATTCCATGATACAATTCCGCCGTACCCTTTTACTG
>CAMOHE010051200.1:0-40351 GCA_946598075.1 Artocarpus hirsutus
ATTCCTTTTGATCTACCTCTAAGCCTCCTTTTCATGCAAAAATAACATGGGTTAACATCTCCCCTTCAACCCATGAAAAACCCCTTGAAAACTCAATAAAAAGTTTGGAATTTTACCTTAAATCTTGTAAAAATCCTTGGGGCTTGCTTATAAAATTGTTTTGGGGCTATTTTCTACAATTTTTGAGGTTGAGAAATTTTCTTGCTGCTCTCAACAATGGCTGCCGTGGGTTACTTGGAGAGAAAGGGTGAAATTTTTGTGATAACATGCATTAAATGCATGCTTATCACATTGGGTGACTCATGGTAACCTTTATGGTTACCCCTAGGTGTCTCCTTCCTATTGGGCCACATTTCAAGCTTTGGTGGCCCAATCAAATTCAATTGGGTGTCCACTTTGTTGGGCCCAAAATTCACACAGTGTAATTTTTCGTCACGCAGTATTTTTCTTATACTGCCGTGGTCAAAACAGTGTATTTTCTATCCTTAGACTGTATAAAAATATTTAACTTACTTTTCGTTCACTTTTGGAGGCCAATCATAACATTTTTCGTATCTGCGTTTTCACTTAGCAGTATTCTTATACTGCTCTGGCCTCCTTTCTACCCTATATTAGGGTTCGGACAACCTCTGTGTCCTAATTGCATTCTAGTCGTTCATTCGTTTATACCAAAATTTCACAATTAATTGTGATATAAAATTCATTTTATGGATATTATTCACAGATTTCTGAGTAATTCAACTCATAAAATCTGTATTTTACCATATCCAACATTTCATCATATTTCTCCTAAAATATGCAATCAATGCCGTTTATTCATACTTTATCGTAATTTTGTACAAAAATTACAACTTTTACAAAAATCACATTTTTAAAAGTTAATTCATTAATTAAACCCAATAAAATATTAGGTTTTGTTAATGACATTTCTCGGTCATTACAATAACATTGAAAATTCAACTTTAAAACAATCTCAAAAACTGATATTTAAAGTGGTGCTACACACCTTATGTTAACCGAACCTAGGCTTTGATACTAAAAATTCTGTAATGCCCCTAAGTAGGGGTTAACAATTTTAAATAAATTAAATAAAGATCAAAAATAAAAATAAAACTTCAAAACAAATTTGCCCGAGACTTAAAAAAAAACTTTCAAATCGAAATAAAAACAAAAATAATAAATAAACCACAGTTTAATATAGCACTTTTAATTTAATAATATAAAACCGTCATTATCATCATTTCAACCTTAATATATCTTAATATAGTCATAGAATGTAACATACGATGCTTATACGATGCTTATATTATCAAGGAGAACATTCTCAGTAACAGAAGAGATTCCAATTGATTATAAATACATAGCTTCCTTAACTGTATTTCTTGTCACTAACTTACACTTTGTGAGTCTTGAAAAGATGAAAATATAGGAAAATGAGCGACAACATACTCAGTAAGGAAAACCATTAATCACCTTTAAGTTTTTATTATTGCCACATTAAGACTTATATGGTTACTTAGTTCTCAACATTACTCATCAATATTATCATGTTCATTTTTGGGATATATCCTATGATTGTTCTTACTAAGTTCCATACATATATATATATACACATATTAGTTTGGGATTTAATAATGCTCAACTGTATCCACTGTGCAATAGAGTATCATATCACTCAACTCAACAAAACCCAAATAAGCATGCTTGACCACCATAGAATCATTCCCATGGTGTCCGGTGAGGGGACATCAAGCCTTGAATCCTCACCATGTCGATTCTTGTGCAGTACGTTTTAGGATTTTTGACCCAATTTTTTACCCAATGGAGCACCATCACCTCCCCACTATTTTATCTTTTAGGGTATTCATACCCAAGGATGTAATCGTTCCCCTTTTCATGTCTCACCATTCCTTTATAATCAATCATTATATTTGGAGTTAGCTTCCTAACAATGCTTTTCAATTTACAACAACACATGTCAAATCAATTTATTCCTCGCTGTATAATAGAGGATGAGTTCATGTCATCGTCTCATAAGTGATATTCATATAATAGTAGTTCAACATACATATATATCTTGCAATGTAAATAACCAATTTTAAATCTATAAAAACCTCACAAAAGATGAGGAATAGATTCCCTACATCTTAGCAAATACAATGCTGATAACTTCTACCTCACGATACAAGTTCACCACGTAAAGTCCAAGTATTTTATTATCCTACAACGTATAAAATAACCATACTTTAACTTAATTCCTAATCTATAATCATGTTAATTTACCATCTAATCTTATTAATGTGCCATAATCGTTTGTATGAAATCCTTGAAACATTTTGTAACACAAAATGATGAAAAACAGATCAGGTTTGGATTACCTAATTGGCCTACCGATCAACTATTTCCTGCCTTTCTAAGAAAACTGCTATTTTTGGACCTTCTATCAGTCTGTCGGTCTCCAAGGTTTGGCCTACCAGTCTTGTTCAGCTTTTCGCCCGTCGAACTCCTAGTTTGGCCTACCGAATCTGGTAGTGTTTAACCTACCGAACCTGCTGACGGGTCTAGCCTGTCGATTGGTAAGTCTGGCTTGTCGACAAAGCAATTTTTGGTAATCCAGTTTCCTATTTTCAAATGTTTCAAACTTTAAAACTCAATCTGACCCTTTTTATCAATTTCTAGGACATAGAAAATGCATAAAAACTATGGAATTTCACACTTAGACACATATAGATCATTTGTCTCAAAATTTTCATGCTTAACATACAAATCTAAACCAAAAATCAAAACTTTTTAAAACTAACTCAAAAACTTATTTTAAACAAAGATCTATTTAAATCAAGCTTTAAAACTTTGTCTAATTACTTACAAATATCATAAACACATTTCTCACACTTCCCACGCCAAAACACATATTTAAACTAAAGTTTTTAGCTTAGGAAACCTTACCTCAAGCTTGAAGAAAACTGTGATTTTGGTTGTAAAAGTCCTTGATTCTTATTTTGTGATTATGGAAGATCAAGGGAATTAATTTTAGATCTTTCTCATGATTTGTAAAATCTGGGTTTGCTAGTCTTTGAATTTTTGAAGTAAACAAAGGAAGAAAAAGAGAAGGAAAATGTGAGAGTGTGAGAGAGAGAGAGGGAGACATTTCTAAAAGAGAGCGAGGAAACCAATAAGAAGAAAAGGAAGAAAGGATAAGGGAGTTGGTAAAATATTTAGTCTCATTCAGAGACTTTCGAGAATATAATGCCTAATGGCATTTTTGAAATAATTTAGAAGTTTCAAAGGCATTTTGGTAAATATACTAGATAGGTATAGAAAATTTTTAGAGAATTTGAAAATAGGTAGGAATAAATAATGTGAAATAGATTTTAGATGGAACAAAATTTTAATTAGCATTCTAATAATTAATTTAATTATAATGATACTCGTTAGGAAAATAACGGATGTCATAAATACACAAATCTATACCTTACCTCAATCAATAGTTAATTTTGATGTTTAAAATGACCAAACAATTTTTAAAGTAAAAGAGAAAAAAATAAAACTTTTAAAAAATAAGAAGAAAACAAAAAAGAAAAAAAACACATCAAATACCCATTTTGAAGGTATTTTACACCTTTTTAAGTTAAGAACCTTAGTATAAAGTTTTATTTAAGTATTTAAAGTTCTCTTATTTTTCAACTTGAGGGCATTTTGGGTAATTTCTAAGTCAAAATTGAAGATTGATTAGGAAACAGATAAATTTGTGTGTTAAATCTAATTTAAAGGCATACATTTGATGAATAAAAAATTAAAGGTATAATGTTTAAATAATCCTAAAACACTCAGGAGAAAAAGATAAATAACCCTACTTATAATGTAGAAAAGTAATAAGAAACATACATTTAATAATTAGACTTAACCAATTAATTGTAAAAGATTTCCCCCAATCAAGCTAAATACTGCATTTTAGCGACAATCTTTTAACTTGTTGTTGCGACGTATCGTCCAAGCATGTTGTTGTCCCACAAGAGATTTTTTTTTTCTTTTTTAGTTGAATCCTTTTTTATATGGGAAAATGTTCCATCTAAAATTTATGTCTAGGGTCTCAAATTTGCTTAAATTGGCCTTGCATTAAGGTAACTACATAAGAAAGATGTAGCCACTCATAAAGGTTGATATCTTTGATTCCCAAAATGACACAAAGTTAGCTAGTAACTTGATCATCAATTGCACGTCTGTTGCAGTTAAAGGTATGTTTGCTTCATCAACTACCACATGTTCTTCAATCACTTGCTCCATGGAGGAGTTGTTTTGTACCACTAGGGCCTCATATGTTCACCTCAGAGAAGCTTGCCTTTCTGTGTTTGTAGCGGTTGCTAGCGCTCTCCCTAGAGTTGTTGAAGGTTGCATCATGTTTATAGGTTGAATGAGGGTTTCTGCCTGAATGTCGACAGCATTCTTGACTTATGTCTTTTGATTACCAAAGGATGATATCTTGACTTAATGATAGGCGTATATTGGTACATTAGAGACATGACTCTTAATGAACGTAGACTCATTATTTACAGATATGAAATCCATAACTCATTTTTTAGAGTAAATGATATTCTCTTATATGCATTATCATGTAATTGAAAGACCAGAGCGCTCAACCATTTGTATACATAGGTGTAACCGAATGGTATACTATTGATGGATAGTAAATATTCTAATAGTATGATAATGGAACATAAGATAAAAATAATTAGGAAGGTAAAACATAATTTATTCTTAAGCCGATTATAAATATCCTATGAGATCTCATGGACAGTTAGCTTATTGAAGCTTCGTAATTTTATATAGTTTTGAGAGTACAGCTCTAAGCTTTTAGTGGAGTAGCGTCAAAGTTGATAATTATAAAATATGTATCTGAGATATTATATTTTATAATTATAAGAGCTTGAACTATATATGTCCATTGGGTCCCCTTTGCTAGCTCATTATAAATCCTATAATGATACAGCATGTTTTTCCTACATATTGGTGACTTATGTTAAATTATTAGATTAGCTGAATTTGATAAAATTGGATTTAATAATTCATGTTAGTTTATCAATTAAATTAATTTTGTAAATTGATTCAAGATAAACATGTTGAATTATTTAGATAATATATTATTTTTTACGGGATTATCTGGATATGGTTGTTTTGATCAGATAACTTCTCTATTGGGTTATTTGAATTAATAGAGTATTTGGCAGGGTGGTTAGAATAGTTGGTTAGAACTGTTTTTACTGTATTATGTAAGGGCTTTATACTGTAGCGATTTTTTTTATTGTTACTGTAGCACGTGAGAACTTACACTATTTATAAGTGAGAAAGTAGTCCGGATCACTTTTTGCCAAACACCTTATAAAACTGAGGCTCTATCTAAGAATCTCAGGTGAAAAATAAGATATTCTTATGGATCAAGATTATCGTAAGTTCAATAGGTCAATGAGAAACTTCGACTTGCCGATGGAGTAAGTTCGGTAGGTCGATCTCCCAAATCGGCCTACCGACTGTGCGATAATTTGTATATGTGTTTTAGACATGTTTTTCATTAGAAGTTGATTCAGATTCAAATTTTGAAGCCTAATCTGATAAGGTTTAACCCTAAATTCGACTACTATAAATAGGGAGTGAGTTTTCTTAGTTATTTAGATCAGTTGAGAAGCGTAGAGTGAGTACTCTAGTATGAGAAACTCTAAAACTCTCTAAGAGCTATTATTCAATATCAAGAACCCTAGCTCTAGGTCTTCTCAAGTGGTTCGAAAGAGAGTCACCGGAGGAAGAGCTACACAACGTATGACCACCTATACTCCGATTGTAAATAAATAATAGTAAAGAAGACCAGTTGGTTGAGGCTCTTCTAGAACATTCTTCTCTACATGGATTCAAGCCCACTTCAATATACAAAAGAGGTTAGTAAGATCCACCATTAATTTATGTATTTAGTATGTCAAACTTATGTTTTGAAAAATACTCTGATTTAAAAATTTTAAAATTCTGCTGCGTACTCGTTTTTCAACAATTGGTATCAGAGCTAGTGTTTTTATATTGATTTTTGAGTTTATGATCATGCTATATATATGAATTATGTGATCTTATTCTCTTCTATGCTTGAATCTAATTTTTTAGAGAATTGAGACTCTAGGATTTTTATATAATTAAATGTTGTCATGAGATTATACGGTCAATGTTTATTTATCAATTGTGGTTGATTAAATTTTTATTTAATTATTAAGTAATTAATTAATTTGTGCCATTATAGTTCCTTAGAGGTTAGAATGTATATCTAAGTTTTTCATGTGATTAAATGGCAGTTTATCATCACTGTCTAGGAATTATTATTTTAATTTTAAATTTGTAAAATTTTGTTATTAAATAATCATTCGAAGTGAAGACGGATCTAGAAGATAAGATGATAGAGTTCCATTGTTTTTTCTGTGTTTCTCAATTTGTATGTTCTTGAATTGTTGAAAATAAGATTAAAAACTGCTTAAAAACTGTTTTCTAAAAAAGCACTATGTTCAGCTTGGTCGGCAAGCCCATGGTCGCAAGCCGACAGGTCTAACTTCCAGTTCGACAGGCGGCCAGCAGGGCCAAAATTTTTCAACTCTGTTAGTAGGCCGAACCCTTAAGTTCAACAATTCGGCAAGCCGACAGAGAGCAAAACATTTTCAAAAAAAAGTGCGTTTTTTGATGCAGTTTTTTATTTTATTTTTGAGATAATTCTAATAAATATGAAATTTTATGATGACAAAAAAAAAAAAAAAAAAAAAACCCTTTGATCTATGAGGGATTGAAGAATTGAAGATAGATGCCATATGAAGAAAGATACAACTCGAATATATAATATGAACAATCGATAATATGTTTTGATTGATCTTTTTGTAATCTTTATTTTCTTTTCTCTAGGATGAAACTATGTTATTACGGTTATTTATTTACTATTTTGTTTTTGGCCTTGCATATTGCTTTGCTTGTCTGTATTATAATATGATTTGCCATATAAGTTGATAACATGCCATGTAGAATAAAGAATGCCGCTCATTAAAAATTGTTCATGCATGTTAATACAAAACATTTGACTTTTAAAATATTGAGTGGGTGAAGATTTTCGAAGAGAACACATCATAGTTCCAACCCCTAGGAAGAAATTTCATCATGTACCGGGTTGAATCTCCGAAGAGATAATTTATTTTAGCATAATTTATAGTTGTACACTTTTAGGTAGCGATTATAAACCCTAGATAGTTGAAACAATGGTTATACACTCAAGATTAATTTTATTATTAACTTCCCCTAGAAGCTCTATTAATTAAATTAATGGCCAAAAAAAATGATTATTAATACATGCTATGGGCCTTGAATGGCATTAATTAATTGGAAGGGTTCTAAGTTCCTAATTAAATTTAACAAGCCTCCTCCAGACTCCAGACGGCTTGTTCACCCATAAATTCTATTTCCGTACACACTACCATGCTACCATCATCCCGATTTTACTCATCCCGAGCATCGCTTATTGTGCACGGATTTCATTCATTTCCTAAATCAACTTCAGATCGAAAAAATAAAAAATAAAAAAATTATTTAATGAAAAAAAAAAAAAAAAAAACACCGAAAGATAGCGACTGAATATTTGGTCGGCTCAGCCACAGTGCTCTCATGGTGTAATTTATATTCTGCTTTTTCAGGTAAAAATCATAAGCAAATGCTATGCACGGAAATTGAAAACAACAAAATAGTATACAAATATTAGAGCAACACAAAAAAATGATTGAAAAAAGAAAAACGAATGTTAGTTAGTCTTTCATAATAAATAGATACATAACAAGACAGGCAACATAATAAAACATTACTTATGGAAATGTCATTAACCTCCTTTTGGCTCAGGACTAGGAAATTATATGGCGAATACAAATAAATATATATATATATATATATATATACACACACACACACACACACATACATACACACGGGTACTGCAATAATAATATGGTGAGAACAAAATTTCAGAGTGTCTTTGTCGCATTAAAGCATAGCCTCAACAAAGTAGCAATATTCAACGGAATTAAACATTTACAAAATAATGTTTCTTCCATAGCGCAGAACATCTAATACAGCCTCTCAGTCTCACACCAATTCTATGGCAGGCTAGTAGTTTTGTTGTTAAAAAAAAAAAAAAAAAAAAAAAAAAGACAGACAAACTAGCAGAACATCAACCAGGCAAGTGGAGGATGTAATTGAAGCAAAAGAATTAACTCCAAAACATCAAAGGAAAAAAAATTGCCTTGTTCCGGCACAAGAGTAGACTGCATAATGCCTCAAGTAGCATTGTCTACGAACCAAATAGAAATCATCCATTAAATCAACTTAAAGAGTTTACTTTCTCTTGTTGCAAAACTTGGTAAGTTTGTCTTACGCTAAAGTATCATAAGCCTTCTCCCAGTCATCTATCTCTTCAGAAGTATCTATTTCAGTAATGCTGCCTACATGCTGCCCGGTTGGATTTGGAACACTTGAGCTGGATCCCAAATTCGAATGCATATCATGTGCAGCCTCCTTTGCCGAAACCTTAACTCCATATGTGGATGACGAATTCAAAGCCGTTTCATGATCAAGAACACTCCATCGATTTATTGACGCAGCCAGTGGTGCTTCTTGCTTCCAAACAGATGCCTGCACATCCGCGAAGCCACCAGACGACCACTCTTCAGCACCCCAAGAATCTTCTTTCCAAGCAGAATCCTGAACCACTGCTTTCTTCCAAGGGTTACCCCTGCCAATTCCCATTCCTCCCCAGGCATTGGTTCCTGAGGAGGAAGAGACACCAGCAGCAGCCGGCTGAACCAGAACAGCAGCCCCATGGTACACTGATCCATGATCCAACCTCCTCATGGCCGTTGCTGCACGAGCAGGATCATGAAATACAGCCAACGCATTCTTGTCATTCAACCAAACAAGCTCACACTCCCCGCCAAACCTCAGAACCAATGCATTTATATCCGCATCTCTAGGCAGATCTGGAAAAGAAACAACAAGCCTGGGATCCATGTCTACCAAAGGGTCAAATGCAGGAGGTTGGGGTGCATTCACGGTTGTAGCGCCCTTAACCCCAAGAACGCGAGGCGGAGCTTTTGACTTTGGTGTAACATGAATCACAATAAAACGCTTTGGCTCCCAGCCAGCAGCGCATACCGTGAGCTTCCACCTTTCAGCAATAACCCTAACTGCATCTCTTTTATCCTTTAACATTGGACAGAAAACATGGACCTTAAGACTACTTGCAGTTCCTTTGCTCTTGCCAAGTACTAAATACTTGCATCTCTCCTCCACAGATAATACCCATTTGGGGTCACGCCTGTACAGGTCTGTCAGCAACTCAGAAACAACAGAGCTCTCACCAAAATAAAGAGCATCCAAGTTCGGAGTAGCTATATCAAAAGCATCTGCAAGAACCCGTTTCCGCTCCAATTTTGCACATTCATGATCACACATAAGCTTCCTTTGCCCAAGTGGTATCTTCTTACCAGTGGCTTCTACTGGTTGCAGCGGCACTGGCAATTTCTGTAAGACTGAGGCTTCATATACCCTATCAGCATTAAAACCACCACTGTTGCCCCCAGCATCACATGGAACACTTGATGTTATCCGGCCACAAGAACAAGTGATTGTAACAGGGAACTCACACCTCACATCGGGACAAGATGAGGAAGGGTGACAAAGTGCAGAGCATGCATGCCTGCAATCTCTCCTAGGAGCACCACATATCTGCCCACAAGAAGATCTTAGACCTGGTTCAGATTCCATATGAGCATCACAAGGTGGCGGGTGACAAGTTCTTCCACAGGCATGCATACCACATTGCCTGGTCTTTCCACAGAGATTGTTACACCTAATGTCCCTTGATCCACAAGGAATGTTCCTAAGAACAACATGTCCACCAATACATTCTTTTGCTACAGGCACCGAACAAGGGGGGCAGTCTCCAAAGTGGCAGCTGTGAGAAGATGAATGACCACAAGGCTGAGGTACCAAACATGGAAGTTGACAAGAAGGGGCTGGTGTTCCGCAAGGCAATGGAGGAGGTATTGAAGTTTTTCCACATGCACATGTTAAATCAGTAAATATGGTTTCAAGGCAAGGAGGGCAATGGCCACTGTGACAAAAAGATTCACATGAATGTTGACCACATTGTAGCTTCTTACCACAGGACAATGAACAAAAGTGTGGATCCCAATCCCCAGAGTAGGTGTTGCTTGAATTAGAAAGAGGACAACAACGCTCACTACAACGGTGCCTTCCACAGCTCTTCTTCCGCCCACAAGCCTTATCGCAAGTAAATTTCTCGTCAGAAGTAGTCTTATAACATTCCACATATCGGGAGGTTGATGAACAACGACATTTTTGAGAGACTTTAACCAAACAAGGGGGACAATCACCAGCATGGCAAACCTCTTCGCAATAATGCTTCTGACAATGTAGGGGTTTCTTGCATATTTGTGAACAAGTAGGAATTGGGTCTAAACAACTCTGTCGTTCCTCCTCCAAGACTGTTTTCCCACAGTGGCATGTCCTGGTCTTGCTTGGCAACAACTCACACTCTCCACAGGATCCCGGATGGCAAATTTCACAGCAGTAATGATTGCCACAATTAAGTTTCTTCTCACAAAGAGAAGAGCATGAAAAGACGCCATCTTCAGCTTTCACCTGTCCCTTCACAGTCATGTCTCCACAAAGAACAACCTGCAACTTTTTCTTGCAAAAACAGGAAGCACTGACTGAAACTTGACACTGGTCACAAGGCCCCAAGTGACAAACCCGCTCACACCTATGACGACCGCATTCAAGAACCTTGTCACAACGCTGACCGCAAGTAAGAACAGACTTTCGATCAGAGCATCTCGTTGTAATCATCTTCTTTCCACAAGGGCATCTACGAGGGGGGGCAAATGCTTTACAAGGTGGACATGGACCGGGGTGGCACTGCATCACACACACATGAGGGCAAAGATTCTCCTCACTCTCTCCAGCAGCAAGAAAATCCCTATCTAGCCGCTTCCCACAAGGCTCCCCACATGAATGGGGAGTCAAATACAAGTCAGAAGGAGGGTCAGGCCTCTTTCCACAGAAGCACACGTATCGAATCTCCTTTGATGGCGTGAGCTGCACAGATTGACATCCAGGACAACGCCAATTAAACCCCTGATTTTTCTCGAAAGACAGATCAACTGAGGTGGGTGCTCGAGCCCATTTCTTTATACAATTCAAATGGAAAATTGAGTAGCAACTTGAACAAGACCAAATGGCTGCAGATCTCCTAACCATGTCATAGCAAATCATACACTCAACAGCCCCCTTCATCAGCTTCTCCTGTATCTCTTGTACAAGCTGAGGCAAATTTGTGTCTGTCAAAAGCCCCTCATCCTTGCTTGTACCCCTCTCCTTGGTCAAATTTCTCTCCTCCTCTATCTCCTTGTCCTTCTCCTTCTCCCTCCTGTGATTTGTCCGCCGATTGACATGAGCCCTTGAACTAGAACTATTATTATTTCCTCCATACCGATTCTGAGAGGCTGCAGAGCCATGGTTGAAATCCATTCCACCATCGCCAGTTGGGTTAAAATTGGAGCTCAACGGTGGGTTCACAACGGTGACCGTAGTGCCCCCTCTAGGAACCCACTCCTGCCTGGCAGCATGGGAAACGAACCTAGTAGGCCTGTTATTATCCCTTCGCTCACTCCGGACATTAGCACTCATGTTCTCTGAAACCAAACCCCCAAAGCTCGTAGCAACCGACACTGGACAGGCAAAGAACCGACTTAAAATGGTTAGTTTATGCAAAATAAATAAAAAAATAAATAAAATAAAGATAAAAACCAAGAAATGAAATTCAAATCAACTTCAAACACAGCAAAACAAGAGCAATTGAGAATTCTAATCAACAGATTGGTTTATAAACGAGTCTCAGATAAATAGAAACCCAAACATTAATTCGGTAGTTCCATTTACAATAAATTGAGAGAGAGAGAGAGAGAGAGAGAGAGAGAGATTCCACCTCCATGGAGAAACTGTGATTCAATAATTTTTCAAACATTCTCAAGGACCAAGAAAGAAAATCAAACCAATAAATATGTTTCAAACATTCTCAAGGACCAAGAAAGAAAAACAAACCAATAAATATGTGTGTGTACCAAGCCCCTATTACCAGTCCAAATAAAAAAATTCACACATAAAATTCCAAAATCAGTTATCAATTCAACGTCTTGTTAGGGAAACTATGTTTGCCCCCAACCCAATTAATTCATTAATGTCCTCACAAATCTTCTCCTCTTCAAATATATTCCATTTTATACAGAAGTAAACTACAATAAAGTACATTTGGTCAAAAACAATATCATTGAATATTGTATTGAAATACACCCACCGATAACTAAGAAGTAGCAATTCTACAACAATTTAAGCTTCAACGTCTCATATTTCTTTTATTTTGAACCTCTTTCATCTTTTTCTTTCTCCACATTCATATAATTATTTCCGCCTTAATAACATATTACAACTGTTAACAAAAACATATATTTATTCTGTCAAATGAAAGATGGTAATACATGTGGAATGAGAACCCAGTTTTTGTTACAAAAGAAAAGCAGAAACTTGAAGCTACACTATTAACAGGACAACTGCATATTGAAAATCATGGGAATTTAACAGACCCTCCCAACCCCCCAGCCAACCACACCACCACCCCAATGAGCTGTACATGTGTTTGGTTGGTCATTTGAGGTTTTGAACTGCGGTGTGAAGAGAAATAGGTGAACTTTCTACAGAAAGGCTGAAATCTAGAAGTAATTGACGCTAGGATACTTTTGGAAATGAAAGGCTAAAGCTAAACAAAAGAAGAAGGGTATATCAATCAATTAAGTTGGGGCAAATATAATTTTCCTTCCTATTATTGACAGAAAACTAAAATGAAGAAAACAACATGCCCTAAAAAGAGAGGAGAAAACGAAAAAGAAATTTACCTGATCCGAAATATTGAACACAAGAATTGTTTTGCACACTTGATCGGTAGAGATGTTCAAATGAGAGATTTTTCTCTATCTTTCTTACAATCAGAGATGATTTTTCTTCTTTTGCTTTTCCCCCCTCTGTTTCTCCTTCGAGAAATGGACCCTGCAGCGGACAGGAGAAATTTAATCAACAAATTAATCACAAAAAATAGTAAAATGTATCAATCAATCACACATTCATTTATTCTCAACATATGTATGTAACATTGCAAAAAGGGAAAACAAGAAGACACCAAAGCTTCTTAACTTTAGTTTTTCATAGTAAAACTGTGATTTATTGTACTTTTGACTACTTATGCACCAGACAGCTTCTGAGGTAATCATGGTAGATATGGGACAGCCTAAAACACTCTTCAAGAATTTAAAAAATGACCAAAAACCAAACCAATTAACTCCATGGAAATATAAAAACCAAAGCAGGGCAAAAACACCCTTTATACAAATCAACCATAAACTCAATGGATAAATCTTGACAGCTAATAATCATGGGAAAAATAAATATATAAAAAAAGCTCCAACAAGGAGCATCACCGGCAAAACAGAACACAAAGACGAGAATTCTAAACATCTACATATATATATTTATGTCACTGATGCAGTTTTTTCTGGTTAATATATGAACCATTTTTCTGTGGTACTAGGGCTGAACTATTTTTTTTTCCTTCTTTTCATCCACCAAATTCAAAGATAACTCCTCTATTTCAGATCATATCCTTAGCTTTTGTTCATATATACATATATATATATATATATATAATTCGATAATTATCAGTGGAGCAATAAGCAAAGAAACCAACTGTGATCGTTTAACAAGAACATGAAGAGATTTATTTCATAGGAACTCTGACCTTCTAGCAGAGATCAGATTTAGCCAGAGAAGGTGGATGGACGCACGGCGTAAGACGGCGGACAGTGGAAGGACGGCGACGGTGGCTGCCGATTGGCCGGAAAAGGTTAGGAGAGAGAGCGAGGGTACTCTCCTGTTAGAAGGGTGAAAGAGGGGCGATTAGAGAATTGGGGAATTTGTAGAAAAAGAACGTCGGTTTTGAAGGAAAGGACAAAAAAATTAAATAAAAATAAAAATAAATAAAGTAAACGGGGCGCGTTTTGGTGTGACTTGCCCCGAAAGGAACCGACCCGGTCGTAGAGGACACACGAATTTATTTGTTTATTTATTATTATTATTATTATTATTATTATTATTATTATTTACAGAAAACTCGCCAATACTTGTTTGGCAAGTCAAATAAATTAATTAAAGTCGCCAATGCTTGCATGGCAAGTCAAATTAATAAAGGCGTTTTTTCTTTAGAGAAGAAAAGTTGCCAATACTTGCATGGCAAGCATACATTGACAATTTGTTTGTATTTTTAGGCAAATTCTCAGGTGGAGCGCCTCCTTTTTAGCTACAGGTGTAGCACGTACTTTGTAACTTGACTTTAATATGATTGGTCGTTAAGCGAGACACTAAAGTAGGTGAAACAGAGATTCTTGCCTTTTATCGATGCAGTTTCAACAAAAGTACCAGCAAATAATGAATAAAAATCTGAAATCGTGGTAGAAAAAATTCTTCCCCTAAAAAAAGGGTTGGGTTCTAAGGATGACGTATAGGTTCCGTTTGTTTTTATTTTTAAAATTTTTAAAAATATTTTTATATGTTTTTTAAAATAAAAATTTTAAAAACACTCTTAGCATAATTTTTTTTAAAAATTTATTTTTTAAAATAAAAAGATTTTTATTTATTTTAAAAATAATACAAAACAGCCCTAAAGACGTCAGCCTTAATTTTTTGTTTGAATCTTTTCGGCTACAAATTTGATTTTTTTATACAGTTCTGTTTTGTTTGTGCTCAATATTTTAAATTTATAGATAAATTATTAAACTAAAATTAATTATTTTATGCACAAAATATTCATAAAAATTACACATATATTTTTTAAAACTAAAATAATTTAAAACACAAAAAATATACTAAAAAATACATATCGTGCAGTTTTTTTTTTCCGAATTGACTCAAAATAATTATTTAACACACAAATATTGTAATTAAAAGACTAAAAATACATATCTATACGGCTTCTGCCAAATTAACTCAAAATAATTATTTAACACAAATGTTGTAATTAAATGATTACAAATACATATTTATGAATTTTTTTTTTCAAATTGACTTAAAATAATTATTTAATACACAAATGTTGTAATTAAAAGATCTAAGGGCAAGTAAAAGTGTACAATGATGAAAATAACATTAAATCCTTCAATATAATTATTTTACATTTACTTGTCTTTAGATCTTTTAATTACAACATTTGTGTGTTAAATAATTATTGAAAAAATTTCATTTTAGTACCCTGTGTTATATCGAAATATGAGTTTGGTACTATTTGTTTTAGAAAATTTCATGCAGGTACCTTGATCTTTAAAAAAAAAATCTTTTTTCAGAACCTTGGAGCCCTTTTTGAAATACAGAAAGATAAAATTACCTTTTTATAAAATATAAACAGTTGACCAAAACTTTTGAGTAACCAAAAATTTTGAGTAAAAAACCCAAAACTAAAAAAAAAAACAAATTTATCCCTACTCAAGTCCTTAATTTCCCTTTAATCAAGTACTTGCTCTTCTTCATCATTTTGATTCTGTAAGAATCTTTTAGAATCAAAACCATGCATGCCAAATATTAGATTATGTCGATGTAGATGAATCCAACGAGGTAAGCGATGAGGAAGTGGATTTTGATCACTATTCTGATGGGATAAAACCCTATGAGCATGATCTAAAGGATGAGGAGTCCGATCGTGAGGAACTTGCGGACGAGAAGATGGTGAAGCTCTAGTGGAAAGTGACAGCGAGGTGTTTCCCTAGGGCTAAAGTGATTTGGCTGAAGATCTTTTGCCATGAGAGGACAAGCTTGAAGGTCATTTTTGTACAACTTTGCTGTAGTCGACGGCGGCCATTTTTAGCTCTGTTGCAATGATGATGATCGAACCCGGGCGACAAAGGCCCTATTCCTATAATCTTCAACACACACTATAGCCAAACACATTGAAGAAGATGAATTCGCCAAAGGAGGAGCCCTATATTGACGCTTCAGTCGAAGCTGTCGGCAGCACTGTCGATGTCGCCCTCTTTCAACCATGATGATGACGTTCAAACCTTGACCTAGCATGATGACAGCGGTGATTTTTCCATGGTAGTAATCTTTCATAATTTGCAAAAGAAGGCTGAAGGAACCTTTGGGGAGCTAACCTAGCCCAAAGTAACACAAATTTCATTTTTTTTTTCAGTTTTTTGGTTTTTTTACTCAAAATTTTTAGTCAACTGTTTATATTTGGATAATTTTGTCTTTTTATGTCCCAAAAAAAGACTCCGAGATACAAAAAAATATTTTCTAAAAGATCGAAGTACTGGCATAAAATTTTCTACAATAAAGGGTACTAAACTCATATTTTGATATAACACATGGTATTAAAATGAAATTTTTGCATAATTATTTAGTCTTTTAATTACAACATTTGTATGGTAGATAATTATTTTGAGTCAATTCAACGAAAACCGCATAAAGATATATTTTATGTATTTTTAGTGTGTTTTGGGTCTTTAAAAATATTTTAGCTTAAAAAATGTGTGTAATTTTTATACATATTTTGTGTATAAAATAATTAATTTATTTTAATTACTTATCTATAGATTTGAAGTTCGAAGAAAAAATGAGCAAAATGGTGTAAAAAAAATACCAATTTGAAGCCAAAACACATATTTTTCTCTCTCTACGTGTTAGCATTTGTTATCGTGCTTGCCATGTATCAATACAAAATTGGCCATCTCCTCTTGTGCACCTCATGTGTCAACAGAACTTAGCAATTTAGAAGTCTTCCATCCACTAGCGAAGCATATGTTTCATGCATGGCCTAGCCTTGGCATTACGTTCCCTCCACTAGCTTGAGTTGCGTATCTAAATTGGACTTTGAAACCTGCTGTAACAATTGACCCATTTATGTAATGCTTTTAATTATGTGCGGCATATCACATTTCACAAAAAATGCACCATATCAGTTAATACCCATTTGATGAAAATCATACGGCCACCCTTCATTTACTCCACCATTGGTCAAAAAGCACTGTCTCCATCAAAGAAGTGCCCACACTTATTGCTAGAGGACGTGTAGTGGCGATGGTCATTGACTATGGCACGAAGTATGTAGGGGTGTTGCTATCCGGTTATGTTTTCCCTTCTTTTTTTTTTTTTGCCTTTTTTTGTTTTTGCTTTTGTTTTTGTTTTTTGTTTTTGTCATAGTGTTTGTTTCTGTTATTTTTGTTTAGATATCCTAACGGGACATATGAAAGGTTTTTGAGGAATGTCCCAATGGGACATGTGGAAATATCCCAGCAGGACATGTGGGAGGTAGGAAAGAAATCCCATCATGACATATGGAAATGTCCCAGCAACACATGTGAGAGGTTTTTGTAATATCCCAATGAGACATGTGGAAATGTTCTAGTAGGACATGTAGGAGGTGGGAAAGAATGTCCCACTGAGACGTGTGGAACTAATAATATATTTTGTAGCATAAGAACTTTTTACATTCTGTGATGCAAATAAAAATTGAATCTAAAAAAGTTACATTCACGTGAATTCCTTTCTTAAAAAAAAATATTCTCTCTCTTCAATTTTCCCTCACCATTTTTTCGCGCCCTTCTTGTAGGATATTTAAAATATTAAAAAAACAAGTTTCTTTGGATCAGTTTCAGCATTGATGTAATAGTGATCATATTTAGTTGAATCGCCGTTGAGATTTCTCTCTCGATTAGGAAAAAGGTCATTGGAATCAATATCTCTGCTCTAGAGGTGGGACCAGTCGAAGAACCAATAGGAAGAACATACAACACTGCTCTTTCTTATGTCTTCTGACATCAAAGAACTCTGGTGAAGCTTTCATTTCCCATTTTCACCAAATTTGGTTATGATAATTATTTCTTTTTTTTCAACACTTCATCAGAAAATTAGCAAAACATAATTTCTTGTTATTTGCAAAAACCTGCTTCATTAGCTCATTAATTTTACTTGTCATGGTCTATTTGACCTAAGTTTTTTTTTTTTTGTTTTTCGTTTTTTTCTATAAATTGTTTTCCTCTTGCTGAAAAAAGAGTTAACTTTTGTCTTTCATGTTCACCGCATCACTCTTTCCTTTGACTAACTACGGTTTGTTAGAATTAATCCAATATAGAGGCTAATATATAATATATATTAAAGGTCATCATATAAGGTTGCCTAATTAAAGTAATCAATTTGGGTTTTGGGCTTTTAATGCATCATTAAGTGTGGGCCTGTTATGTGTAAAGATCAAAATATAATTTTTGATTTTCTAATGGACTAAATTGGTAATTAAATATAACTCTTAGGGTTAGCAGTTATATAAAGGAGTTGTGGTTCCTAAGTCAATATATACGTTATCTTTTTGTCATCTATCTATAGAGAGATTACAGAAGTATTCTTTGAAGGAGAACTTACGTACCAGACTTATAAAATCCTCAACCTACAGACTCAAAAATCATATTCTATCTGTGGATTTAGGTTAGCTTCTGCATCTTATTAATTATCTTGGTGATTTGACATGAATGATCCTGGTTGATAATGGTTTTTATCACAAGATTTTGTTCTAACAAGTAACATCAGAGAGTCTCTTCATGCTAAATCATTGGGAATCAATAAATTTTTAGATGTGATTCTCCTAGAAAAATTTTCAAATTTAACAAGTTATGGTTTTTTAAAAAATTGTTGAATTTGGGAACAATTATTTAGAGATTTTTTGGTTTAATACTTTATGGAATTTGAGGAATATATTATTTGGTTTATATATATATATATATATATAATTTTGTCAAATTCATTATTTAGTTATATATATATATCAGTTTATATATATATATTTGTTTACGTTTTTTTTTTTTTGGTGAGGATTCATTTTTTGGTTTATACATACATATATATACATATATATATATATATATATATGTTTGTTGGGTACAATTTTGAGGAAGGAAAAATTGCTTAACATTTTGTGAAAGTTTTTGGTACATGAATATAATCATATATAATCCTTTCATTTGGTTGAATCTGTTTCTTGAAAGCAGCTTTGAAGATTTTTTTTTTCTTTTTAGTTTCATGCAGCACATGGTTGTTAAAGAAAAAAAGGGTTTTATATTCATGACAGCAAGTTGCGGAGAAGAAGAAAAACCCCTAGACAGGTTCTGAGCTTTAGTCTAGACCTGAAAGTATAATACACGGCTCAATTAGGTTCATGACCTGATAAGAACCCATGGGTTAAACCCTTGGGTGACGAGTAAAGGAAAAAACAAAAGATGTTATGGGCTAGGCCCGTGACACAAAGAAAAGAAAGGAGGACTAGGTTAGGATCTAGGTTGGGTCCACCAGACATGGTTCAACCTCATCCCAGTTGAGGTTGACCATTTAAGTTGACCACTTGACTTTGACCAATTGATTTTGACTGTTGACTTTGACCAGGTCGATTTTTAACCAAAATTTTTTATTTTTTTATTTTAATTTTGGTCATTTTTTATGCAATTTTAAATTCAAATATTGACATTTTATATATATTTTGAGATAAATTAATTGAAGCAATATGTCATCAAAGTGGCCTCTCCTGTAAAAATTAATTTGTTTAAAATATAAACGATTGTATCTATATAACTTATGTGAATATTGTTGGAAAAATAGTACGCAACAAAATTTTAAAATTTTCAAATCAAAATATTTTTTGAAACACAAGTTTGACATGCTATATGCATAAATTAATGATAGATCCTACTAATCTTTTGTATACAGAAGAAGGCTTGAATCCCTGTAGAGAAGAACGTTCAAGAAAAGCCTCAACCAATTGGTCTTCTTTGCTATTCTTTATTTACGATCAGAGTGTGGGTGGTAAGACGTCATATAGCTCTTCCTCCAATAACTCTTCTTCCAACCACTTGAAATGACCTAGAGCTAAAGTTTGTGATGTTAAATAATAGCTCTTATGGAGTTTTAGAGTTTCTCAAACTAGAGTACTCACTCTATGCTTCTCAATTGATCTAAACAACTAAAAAAACTCACTCTATATTTATAATGGTTGAATTTGGGGTTAATCCCTATCAGATAAGGCTTTAAAATTTAAATCTAATTCAATTTTTAATGAAAAACGCGTCTAAAATGCATATACAAATTATCGCAGGATCGGTAGGCCGAACTAGGAGATTGGCCTGCCGAACTTACTCTATTGGCAGGCCGAACTAATACATTAGCTTGTCGAACTTGCGATAATTTGATCTCTAAGAATATCTTTTTTTCACCCGAGATTCTTAGATAGAGTCTCAGTTTTAATTCAAATAACTCAATAAAAAAGTTATCTAATCAAAATAGTCATATCTAGATAGTTTCACAGAAAATAAAATATTATCCAAATAATTCAACATGTTTATCTTGAATCAATTTACAAAATGAATTCGATCGATAAACTAACATGAATTATCCAATCTTATCGAATTTCAGTCAATCTAATAATTTGACGAAGTCACTAATATGTAGGAAAAACATGTCATATCGTTACAGGATTTATATGGGCTAGCAAAGGAGACCCGATAGACATATACAGTAAAATATAATATCCTATATACATATTTTATAATTATTAACTCTAACATTATTCCACTAAAAGCTTAAAACTATACTCTTAAACTATATAAAATTATAAAGCTCCAAAAAGCTAACTGTTCATATGACATATCATATGTGTCACATCCTCATAGGATATTCATAATCAGCTTAAGGATAAATTCTGTTTTACCTTCCCGATTATGTTTATCTCACACTTCATTATCTCACCATTGGAATGCTTAATATTCATAAATAGTATATTGTTTGGTTACACATACGTATCAAAATGGTTGAATGCTCTAGTCTTCCAATTACAGGATAATGCATATAAGAGAATATCATTAACTCTACAAAAGGAGCTATGGATTTCATATTTATGAATAATGAGTCTACGTTAATCAAGAGTCATATCTCCAACATACCGGTATGCGTACTATCATCAAATTAGGATGTCACCTTTTAGTATATCAAAAGATATAAGTTAAGAATTCGGGCCCATTAGTCATTTTAGGATTAAAATATAATACATATAATTGTCTAAAGTGAATTGACTTAAACAAATAAAATAATTAGCCAAATTAACTTAGATTTTTGTCTCGATTCAATACATCATTACCTATGACAATATACCAGTATTTCTACTCATGGAGTCCTACTTTGATGATCAAGACAAGCCATTTCTTGTTAAAATATAGACAACATAACAATCTTAGTAGAAATAAAGCGCCCCACTTTATTCCTTTAATTGTAGATCTTATCATTTAGACCATCACCTTTAAGATTCATATTTTTTGCATAATCTATCTATCATATGCACGATTTTTAAAGGTTTAAACTGACAGTCTTAGACTTTTATTTACTTATCATATAATCAACAAAAATGAACATAAAGAGAACAACATTTGGTATATGAATAATAAATAAACTCTTTATTGATTAAATGTCTCCAAAAAACTAATTACAATATTTTACTCATTAGAGCACTATGTCTAATAAAAACATGCCTTGAAATTCATCCAAAACATTTCTTAAAATTTGTTTAGTAAAAGTTTACATTATAAAACCTTTTAGAACATCTTTTCAAATAAGAAATTCTTCTTGTTAAAATAAAGGAAAACTATTATAGTGGTATCTATACCTAATCATCGCATCTATCTCGCAGCACCGAGCTCTTCTACTATTTTTACTAGTTTTTTGTAGAACTACCTATAGCATGAAGGAACTTGTAGTAAGCTTTTGCTTAGTAGTTCAAACAAAATCTCACAAAATATAAAATCATTCTTCATAAAACTTTTCTCTTAAAACTTTTCTTGTAAAACACTTTTCTTAAACATTTCTTGTAAATTTTTCTCATAAAACATTTTTTCACAAAGCATTCTTTATAAAAACAATTCTTGTAAGATGTTTTTCATAAACATCATTCTTATGAACACTTCTTAAAGGAATGCAAGCAATGTCATAATGCACGATTCCTAAGATGTTTTTAATAAACATCGTTCATATGAACACTTCTTAAAAAGAATGCAAGTAAAGCCATAATGCACAATTCCATTTATACTTTTATATGAACATTTTATCATCATTCTTAAGTTTGTTGAACTATGACCCAAGTGTATATACCAAACGCACTTGACTCTCGAATACTGAGATCATAACATAACTTTGGCATGACACTTCCCTTAAATCAGGAGGTTGGTATGATACTATCTTATCTTAATTTAAGATTAGATTACTAATCTTGTAATCTTAGTGAACATTATGCATGATATAACTTAATGCCTAAATCATTAAACATAGCAATTGCAAACATATTACAAATTATACTTGAACTTTTAAAACATTATGCATAACAAACGCAAACATACTTCAAACATAAAAGAAGCATTTAAAAATCATTTTTTTCATGCTATAAGTGACGTTTGAAACTTACCTAGATATCGCTCTAGCGTTCCTATTTAATCTCCTTTCTTTTTATTAGTCGGCTCTGTGTCTTGTTCAAATGAACTGACTATTAGTTCACTTTTCTTATTATCTCTCTATCTAAGTAATAACATAAATTAAACATTAACTATTCATTCATTTCACTTAACCTCATTTCTTATTGGTTTATATTTCCTTTACTTAATTTGAACATTGTTTAGTCAAATTTTTCATCTTACTTAATGGTTTTGTTATTTAACATATTACGGAACATTTTTTAGCTAAGGGTATTTTACTAATTCAGAGGGTTTGGATTCCGTTTTAGTGGTTTTCTTAAAAATAATGATTTTACCCTTAATAGGTTTTTCGTAAACCTTGAAACTTTTCTAAACTTTTCATTTTGCATTGCCATCCCATTACTTACGGGTTACGAAAAAATTCTCCCTATGGTACGTTTTTCAAAATTGGACAATTTAGGGTCCATTCTGGCCTTTTTACAAAAAATGATCATTTTATCCTTGATGGGTCTTAGAAAACTTTCAGAACCCATTTTAAACAAGCTTATATCTCCTTGTTACTTGAGAAATTACAATAAATGAAACATGGGTTTTCTTTTTGTGAAAAATTTATTTTATTAATATTTTATAGTTTCTATCCATAATATGAAAATCTTGTCGACTTCATCCTTGACATGTTTCTCTTTCTTTTCTTAGTAAAAACCTTAAATCCTTTCAAACTTAATATCTTTGATTACTTACTACCCATAGCAATATAGAAAACCAATATTTTTATAGTAAAAATTCCCATTTCACAGGTTTTAGCCCAAAAATACAAAAATTCTAACATTTTTGCCCCCAGTACCAAAATTAACCATCTTATGCTAAAACTTATAAAAGCTACTTTGTCTAGCTCAAACCAGTTCATAACGTTTACTTTTTTTCAAAATTTTGTGTCTAGAATTTCATAAAGCTCATAACTTGAAATTAGGACTAAATTTTAACGAGCTGTTCGTAATTCTCAACAATTTCGATAAGATCTACAACTTTTGTGTTTATTTTTTTCCCCAAAATCATTCAGCTTAATGGAGTTTTTTAAAAAGAAGAACCTAAATCATTTTTTGGCTTGATCCGATCGTGAATTTCTTCACGAAAGTTTTCTATCTTGACTTTCCAATAAATTATGTGTTGAACTAGAGAATAATTCAGCCTCTAAGTGCTACAAAAAATCATTTTTTTAAACAATTAAGCTTTACATTTCTAACAAAGCTTAACAAACTTTCTCATTTGTACTTAAGATCTTTAGTTTCAATCCTTCAATCTCATTATCATCAGCATAATACCCGAACTAAACATACCATAACATTTTCTTTGCATGCTATAGCCAAAATCATTTTATCAAACACTTAGTTTGCTTAAACTTTGTGTTATGACAAAGTTTATCGTAATTTCTCATTTTAAACATTAGACCCTAGTTTATATCTTTCCACCACCACCACCACCATCATTATCATTATAACATTTCAAATAATCGTGCCATAGTATCCTCTTAACATGCCATTAACTAATATATTACAAAACCAATCATAGAACCCATGAGTTTTCTTGGACTTTGCTAATCCTCCTTAGCAAAAACCATAATTAAATTAATCAAAAACCTACTTGAAACTCATTAAAAAGGCACTAAAACCCAAATATAAGTTTAGATTTTTATCTCCAAAGTTGCAAAAACGTTGTACTAGAACACTCAACCTCGCTTTAAAGCTTGATTGGAGGTTGTATTTTGAAAAAATATTTGAGAAAACCACGGGAGGGGTGGTTGGTTTCTATTAGAGGAGAAATGGCCTTTTCTTTTCATCATGGGTCATGCAAAATGATGACAACTTTTGGTTAAACTTATCGCTTAAGGCCTTAGTTGCAAAATGACTTAGTTTAATGGCATATTTGAAATAAAAAAACATGGCCCACCACTTATCCCAACCAGCCATTAAGGGGGAGATGTGGCCATTTCTTTCACCTAAATAGTGTCATCATGTAGGTCCCACATCAACATTTTATTTCAATAATATCCTTGGGTATTTATAAAACCAAGCTAAAGACTAAAATACAAAGAAACTTTGTTCCCCCTCCATGTGCTACAATTGGTTCTTCAAGGGGAGATGTGGAAATTTTTTCACCATCTGGACATCTCTTAATAGGTCCTACATTATCTTTTTAGCAATCCAAATTTACTCTAAAAGTATTTTTCCTATACTACTGATTACTTTTCATACTACTGGTATCTTTTTATAATATTTATTAGGTCTCATAACCTTCCATATGAATCTACATTCTTTAAACACCATAATCCCTATATTGCTTAACTTTATAGAGTTTAATTTTTATACTACTTAACTTTATGTAGTATAATCCTTACACTGTAAAATTTTTATACTACATAATTTTCATATTTCTATATAGTATTTCCCTTATATAACATTTTTGTTTTGAATTTAATTTCTTGTGTAATTCTATAAGAAAAAAATTAGAACTCTATCATTATTGATTATTTATGAATCATACTTTAATCCTGAAGTAATTAGTAGATTCACATCTACTTATATATCTTTTAATTGCCAATGAGTAAGATTTATATAATCACCATAAAAAACAGTATATTGAAGATATAGTATTATAGGTAGTTGGGAGCACTACCTATAAATATGGAATCTATTCCTACTAGATAGGATTATGAGATAATATTCTCATGAGTATTAATTTGAGAACTTGGTTAAAGAGTACTCGTTATTTGATATATAATATCAAATATAAATAACCCAAATTCTTATTTATGATTTGTTCATAAATAGGTCGCCCATTAGAAAATTAACTGAACTAATGGACAAAGAAATAATTGGAGACGTTGCACGAAAAAGTACAAATCTAGCTCTAATTATGAATATTATTGTAGAGGGTATCATCACATAGTAAATGATTATAACAATGGACAAGCTTATTGTCGTCAATGTTAAAACTATTGTTGGATTGATAAAACCTAATCTTGACTTTTCCTACACCTTTTTTAGAATTAACACAGTCTTTAATAATATCAATTCCAGGGTCTAGGTAGCATGTTTGCCAAAAATGTCAATCACATAAACCTTTATTTCTAGCTAGCAAGGAATGAAGGACTTTTTACATGTTAGAGAGTTTCTCAACATATTGCTAACACCATACTATACTTGAGATTCCCATAAATCGAATTCTCAAGTTATTTATGCTTTTGAAATTTTCTCCTGCTTAATTTGCTGTGAACATTATCAATTGAATTATTTGATTGCAAAAGTTAATAATTTCAAGTTCAATATTTATTATAAAATTCTGACATATATATTAATTCCATAAATCTTTCAATCATAGAAACAAAAATGAATTTTTTTTTCAGAAAAAGTCTTCAATTTAAATATGTAAAATTATATTATTTAATTCTTGGTCGTTATAAAGACCCAATTAAACTATATTCCCACATTCTTCAAATAACATGGGATAATTTTTTGCAATTAAAATCACAGTCAACCTTACAAAGTTAAAGCATGATGTCCATTACCTTTGAAAAGAGAAGAAAGTGAAATGGAGATGGAAAGAGAGTGACGTAGTTTATAACATATTTAGGAGTAACAAAGTCGAAGGGCCCAATAATTAGGAGGAGAGAAGAACTCCAACAAGCGTCAAAATGCAAATTAGATACCTCAAGAATGCCAAAATCCATGCCTCATATAGCGACTGTCGGTAGAACTCACCATTCTTTGGCGTTGGGCAATCGTCTCCAGTAATTAGTTGAGGCGTTTTCCTCACCGTGCTGCTCTGAATTTGGTGGCATCGATGGAGTGCTTCACTATCGTTGGGGACGGCAAGTTCGACATCCTCTATGGTGGTCGACGGTGGCTTCTTCGATTTAGGCCATCACGACATGAAATTACTAAATTGATAGGGAAAAAAGCTTCCCCGTCTTGCTCTGGACCTTTTCCCCTTATCAATTTAGATCGTCATTGCTTGGAATGGTGAGTTTGAAGACTCCACAGTGAGTTGGCGGCAGTGGTGATTTGAAAAAATTGCAAGGGCAAATCAACTTGGAGTCGCCTTCTGAACCTTTTAGGTCGGGCGATGTCGATCACTGTTGCCGGAGGTGGAGGGATTAAGGATGGCATGATGATGGTGACGAGGGTAGATAGGCAAAGCATCCTAACAGTTGTTGAGGTGCAACTAGGGGTGGATCATGTTCTACTCATCACGGTGGTTGTACAATCAATAAGAATCGTGTCGATCAGACGCCAGGCGACGAAGATATCTCATCAAAAAAATTTGAATTTTTTCGCCACTTTGACCGACACATGTGGCTTCCTCTGGCGGGGTTGGGTGGCACGGCACACCATTGAACTCAACTCAACAAAAGCTCTCCATTGGTGTGGGAGGTATTGAAAATGGAGGCTGAATTCTTGGACTGAGTTTAAGGAAAGAGAGAGTAGAGAGAGAAAATAGAGAGAGGGAGAATAGGCAAATTTTTGATTGGCCAAATTTTTGGGTTGATCAAATTTGATCCGTAAAGTTGAAATTTTTATAAACATGACTATACTTTCTAGAGCTGCATTATTCTTGCTTAAATAACTACATAAGTTTAATTATCTTACTGTATTATTGCCTTACTTACATCTCTTTATTGGTATAAAATCATTTTTATAAATTTATCCATACTATATGGATTTCGTAATTTTATTTTGAAATATTAAACTTTGATATATTGTCTTCAAAATCGATGATTAGCTATATACACTACATTTACTTATTTTTTTATTAAAATAATATTATGTACTTAGAGCCTTGATAAAAATAATTTTTGTAAATTTTCAAATTTTAAAATGTTGATTAAAATGTATATTTTTCCTTTAAAATTTCCATATTATAAGCTTTTAATTTTATCATCAAAATAATAATTGTGATTTATAAAAATTTCTGAAAGTTAAATTGACTATTTATAAATTAATTTAATCCAAAATCTATGCTTAAGGCAATTACGTGTTTCACCGGTATAATCCAAACCGTTTATCGTAAAAGTCGTTTATGACTCCATATCCAATCAATGGATGCTCTTTAAACTTTCTGTAATCACTTTACGAATTAAAATTGTCTGTTTGTGATTCTGCATTTACCTGCTCATGCAATGTTTGTGAATTCTATTAATGTTTTTATAATAATAATAATAATAATTTATTATTATAAATTTCACATAGTTATTTACACTCATAAGTGATTTACTGTGCATATATAGGATTTTGCAAATTCTCGAATTTCTAATAATCCTTATGACTTATAAAATTCTTATCTTACTCTATGATCTCATTGAATTTTGAGATCATCTTATTTTTATAAACTTTGTACTCACCATTTCTTAATTATGTTGTTGAGCTGTCTAACCATTATGATCGAGATTTCTCTTACTAAACTAATATCGTATAGGAATTTCTACATAATTATAGTAAGTTGAAAATTCTACTTTCTATCACATAATCTCAATTTAAATATTTTAAGTGAGATTCTTATAAATGTTGCTACTGTGGCTTATACATGAAATTAATGAATCATAAACTTTTAGTTTAGCACGTTAAATAATTTTTTTAATTATTTAAGTGCACTATCATATTATTACATTTGTTACATGTTTCATAAACAAAGCACATAAAGTTGTACATTTATAACATTATTTGTTTATAATGTCTTCTAGCTATTACGACTTTTAAATTTACATGTTATTAAATTCTAAACTTGTACTTTCTCAAATGTTTGATGGAATAATTATACAAAAATCCTTAATTAATCATACTTATTAATTTTTATATTTTTTCGATCATTACAATAAAAAAACTTGAAACTATTTCAATGTACGTAATAGTGTTTGGATTTACTTGTTTAAGGAAGTTACAATATGCGAGGAGCATGGTGAAACTATGTTGTGGCATCCCTTTTATCATATTCTAAGCAAATTGCTTTCCTTTCCATGCCTTCCAATAACTAACTTGAACTTTTAACTCTTTGCACATGAATTCTATGAGACATTTTGGGTTAGGAGGCACCTTGTTGTCCTTGTAGTGTCCTTGCCACCAAGCTTCAATCACACGGCTAGATGCTTGCCTACGATTAATCGATCGATTTATCAAGGACTAAGTGTGAACATCATTATATTGCCGAATGACAAAGGCATTCGAACCAGGCATTTGTCTTGCACTTACTCGCCATGAGCAATGTTCATTGACACACTCAACTTCATTCAACATTTTTGTTGACTTCCTTACCTTCCTTTCAAACTTTCCATTAATGGCAATAAGGCTTAATTTATGATTCAACTCTTCTTTATTCCTAAAGTGTTGACCCCTTATTAAGTTTAATATGTCGGGTCTCTCACTATTATAACTTATTAGTGAATCAAATCCTGTAACATCTCCTTGAAGATTAAAATATTGACAAGGATCATTTGGGTACTTTCTTCGAGTAAACCATCAGCGTCGTTGGGTACTTTCTCATGCATTGTTTCCTTTGAAGTTGGATTGGACCCAGTGATTGGTGTTGGATTGATAGTGATTATTTGTTCAACAATTTCTAATGCATGTTTATCATGACCAAAACTATCATTTTCATCATATAATGTAGTCGATGGACTTTCTTCCATGATTCGACACCCAAAATAATCATCATGGAAGCCTCTTTCCTCATTAACATCATTGTTAAGATCATCATTATCATCCTCACATTGCTTTCCCTTTTCCTTAATCATTGTTCTCCCTAACCACAACATGTATAGCAATTGCCTTCTCATTGTCATATAGAAACTTATGATCATTGACATCCAAATCACAAGAAATAAGAACTAGGACAATCTTACTAAACAAATAGCCAAAACGCTTGTGTGTTATTTAAATTGTACACTTACGTTGGTTAATGTTTGTTCTTTCGTATATTGTACCTACCAATTTAAGAAATGTTATGTTCCTATGAATCATAATGCCCTTGATCAAACTACTTCCAAACCATTCCCAAGAGCCATTATCCACCTATTTCCGTTCACCATTGTACTCCAAAAGAACATAGAGGGGAGCCATACCCATAATGAATTTGAAATAAAAGAAATAAAAATATATGAAAAACAAAGAAAGAAAAATTGACAAATTTGGTCACAAATATATGCAGAATCAGCTACTGTCCGAATGACCAAGAATAACTAGGAATAACCCTGCACCTCCTAGTGTGATTTGGGCCGTTTTGTGTGAATTTGGCATGTGACCATCATAAGGCTTTGGTCATGCTCTTGGCACTTTAGGTCGTTCTTCAAATAGTGGTCACACATAACCACTTCGAACGACAAAGGTTGTTTGCAAGGTTCTGATTAGATCAATTTTGGTCTCAAATTTGAAATAAATTTGTTAAAAAATATATAAAAAAAAGAAAAAAAATTAAAAAAATTTGTTCATAAACGTATATAAAACCAGTTATTGTTTGAACCACCAAGAACGACCCAAGAATGACCCTACACCTTCTAGTGTTATTTGGAGTCCTTCTGTACAAATTATGAGTATGACCATCACAAGGCTTTGGTTACTAGCTTGACACTTTGTTCTCAAATAGTGGTTGTGCACAACTGCTTTGAACGACCCTTGGTCGTTTGCGCACGCAATTAGTCGTCCTCAACCTTGGGATTGCAATTCATCCAACCGTACTTTAATCTCTCATCTTATCTTTTTTCAAAGACATAAACATACTGCTAATATTTTAAATAAATCTCTAAAAAATAAATATTTAAAGAGATTTGAGTAAAAAAAAACCTTGACAATTTTCTTCTCCAAAAAGATTTTTTGCTATAGTTTCTCTTTCAAAAGCATACAACAATGCGATACAAAATTCATCAATTCTATGGATCTATGAGGGGCTCTGGGTGAATGATTCCTTGCCAACGTAAAGAAAATCAATGCAATAGAATGGATTCATGGAGCTGGATTTGAGTGGGGGAAAACATAATTAGGGGTGGAGGGGGGTAATGAAAGAACATAAGCTTTCTTTCTTTTTTTTTTTTAAATTTTTTTTTCCAAAACTGTAATAACCAGGTATAATAATTACTTAGTTTTATTTTAATGTAATTTATTTTTTATTTAGGCTCTTTTTTTAGTAGAAAGTGATTTTGCAAAATAAAATTTTTGAAAAGTTAGTTTACTAATAATAGTTTTCATTTAGATAATTTTTACAGTCGTCCCACTAAGATGGGGTACCGCCAGCACTTTCCTCTTTTTTTTTTTCCTTTTTATGATCAAATTCAATTAACTTTTTTTTTATTTTTTTAGTTTTTGGATATTTTAAATAATCTAGTATGTTCAAACTCATTAAATTCTCATTTATTCTTAACCGTAAGATGTTGATCTAATGGATAGAAAAAAGTTCTTATTGATAAGACTCTTTAGAAGATCTTATCACAACATCTCCCTTAAATAAAAGAGTAAACTCAGTTTATAGTGCTTCTACCCTTCCGTTTGTATAAATATCAGTAGGTTATCTTTTTTAGGACTTAAACTTTATAGAATCTTGTTGACTTGGTTTCCAATTGTAGTTTTTCATATAAATCAAAGAGTGTAAGTATATAGTAGCAATTTATAATTTACCAATAACAAAAAATCTATTTTATTATTTTTATTCTATAAACAATTTTTTTAAACTTACTTTTTATTTTCATTTTATTAGAAACTTAGAACTTCTTTATAATAAAATATTTATAAAAATGTAAAAATATATTAATAGCTTTAGTTTTAAATTGAATGTTCCAATCGTGCTTGTAATTAGGTCCTTATCATGCTTTTAACGTGTTTGTGCTAAGCTTTTACCGTGTCGTGCTCTTAACGTGCTTTGTACCTAAAAGTTGCATCATGCACAACTTATTTAATAAACGGTTTGGGCTAGGCACATTTAATAAACGGGATGAACTAGTCCTATTTAACAGAGAAAATTAGATGTCATACCACATTTTTAAGAGTTGTGTTTATTAATGCCACACTTACAAAAGTTTATGCTACACTATCATTTATATTACATGTTAAGTAGTGCCACAGATAAACATACAAGACATTTATAAAAAGAAAATCTTAAAAGATGACATTTTTAAAAATTTTCCTATTTAATAATAGTATTGTGTCATGTCATACCTGATTTTTAGCGTGTCATGCTTGTACCGACCCATTAGGCCCAGCCCGTTTTCACATATCTAATCCAAACTCATGATTTAAAAGCCCTCTCATTGGCATTAACCCTAACACTGTGGGTGGGGGAGCATCCTTGATTATTTTAAAATATTAGTCAAGGATAATGTGGATATGTTTAATAAATTTTGTAGTGATACTCAATGAGTCCAAATTAGAAAAAATGATTTTTCTATGATTTTAAAACAAAAACAGTACTTTTTTCTTTTCAAACCACAAGTATACTTGCATATGGATAAAATACAATAAGATATTTATTTATTTTTTTTTTCTTTTGAAAGGGTAATGTATTCCAGCTTAAGGAATGCAAACACTAACGGTCTCAGCTAGAGGAAACCATGACCAATATAGATTTCTATACCAACCAATAACAAGAATAATGTTCAAAGAGAATAGGCATGAATTAGGTTTAAAAAGTGGATGCCTAAATAGGACTCATATAATTAAGATTACACATGGCTTAAAAATTAAAAAGAAAAATCTACCATTGATTGAAAAATTTAATCAACCTATATCGAGATATCCGTAGCATCAAGGCCACACAAAATACTACTAAGAAACAAATCTACTAGACGGAAAACACAAACTAAGGCTATAACACACCATCAAGTCGGGGTAAAAGCGACCTTTGTTACAACTCACAGTTGAGAGGGAAAAAAAAAAAATCCTAAGCACCATTGACAGAACTTTCGGGCATGAGACAACACAGAAAAATCCAAAGCACCATTTCCACCCAATACTCTCACCCCTAAAATCTTCTATATGTTACATGAAAACGACAGCCATTTTTTTTCGTTTTCTTTTATTGTCATTATAATGATTACATAAAAACGACATGGATTTTTTTTTTTTGAGGGAAAATGACCTGGATTTTATGCCCTCCTCACAATCGGGTGCTCTTGTCGGTTGTCTTGTCTATCACCAGTTTCGCGCCTTTTTCAGAATCATCGGAAATCGCCGTCGAAAATTCCTCTCCGGCCAGAAATGGCATCGAAATCGATTCGAGTGAATATTCTTCTGGTGGTGGGACCGATAGGAGAATCAATGGGAGGAAGCAAACTGCAGTGTCTGACATTTTCGTACACTGGCAAGCTCTTAAGCTTTTACTTTTTCAGGAGATCGCACCTTAGCATTTCGTCTGCTTCTGGAAAACCATTATGGGCAAAACTTCCAATTTACTCTTTTTTCCAGCAGAAGTAAAGAGAGGGAAAGATAAAATTATGTCCTCTTTGACCTAGGGTTTTTGATCCAACTTTTTTCCCAGCTGATTTCAAAATACTTGTGTTTTGAAGAGTAGAAAGTGTTTTAGAGGGGGAGAAACACTTCCCTTTGCTTTAATTCTAGTATATTGAGAGAGAAACTCTTGCATTTTAAAGCTTTGCTTTCAACTCTGGAAAAGAAAAACAAAAAAAGAGAAAGAAGCTTCGTTCTTGGATTCAACAATGGCCCCATCTGGGAACCTGCAAGACTCCTCCTCCATTGATTTTGAATTTTTCAGGATAATCTTCAAAACAACTCTTGAGAAAAATATGCTAGTAAGTGAATTTCTTCCTATCTTGCGATGAATAGATCTTTATAAATTTAATTTCAATAATCTAAAGAATGGTACTCAATAGTATTTGTAGCACATATGATCTGGGGATTTTATTTATTTATTTATTCTTTATATAATAGTCTAAAGAATGTTAATCGTATTATCTAAAGAATGTTAGATAATCTGCGCCAGATTTTTGTTTTCTTTGTCATATGTATTTTTTTTTTTGAAACAGTCCTTGAAACTTTAACCAAAGAGTAATCTGGTGTCTTGTCATTGGTGGGTTTATGAGGAAGAAAATAAGATTTTCCTAGATGGAGATTTTATGAGCTTCACTGCCAAAGTGGGTGTCATTTTCTACTTGTTCATGTTCCTGATAACGTCTTCGGACTCATTAGACTTCACACTCTCCGACATTTATATTGTTGTAAATTACGATTATCTAAGGAATGTTGTGTAATTTACACCAGATATTTGTTTTCTTCTATATATTCACTCACTCATTTCTTGAAACTTTTATCAAAGAATAACCTGGCATGGCGCCTTTGGTGGGTTTATGTGGAAGAAAATAAGGTTGTCCTGGATGGAACTTTCATGAGTGTCATGGCTTGTCGTTTTCTGCTGATTTATGTTCCTGAAAATGTCTTTGTACTCATTAGACTTGACTCTCTCCCAAGTTTACATTGTCGTATGATTGTATATAGTTTTCATCATCCCTCCTTATTATTGTAGCTTATGCTTCAGTGGTAGAAGATATTTCGGTTGATTATGTGTTCTGTTATTGCTTTCTTTGGTTGTTGTTGTCCTGTTCAGTTCTGTGTTTTTCTTTTCTGTGCTTTTCCTTTTTCTTTTCCGCTGGTTCTGTTACTCTCTTTGTGGGTAACAAAATGGGAGAAAGAAAATAGGAATAACCGTTCTTTTTTTTTTTTTCCCCTTAAACAACCTAGAATTATAGCTAATCTGCACCAGATTTTTGTTTCTTTGTTCCATGTATTCTTTTAAATTGCCATTCTTTGAAAGTTATATTGAAGAGTAGTCTAGAGTGTTGCCTTTGTTTGGTTTATGAGGAAGAAAATAAGGTTGTCCTAAATGGAGCTTTTATTAGCTTCAAAGCCACAATGGGTGTTTTTCTACTTGTTCATGTCCCCGATAATGTATATGTACTGACTGGAGTTTACGCCCTTCCACCTTTATATTGTCGTATAGTTGTAATAGAAGAGATTCAGTTAATTATGTGTTACTTTTATTGCTTTCTTTGGTTTTTGTGATCCTGTTTAGTACTGTGTTTTTCTTCTTTTCTTTCCTGTTCCTTTTGCTTTTCCGCTGGTTCTGCTGCTTTCCCTATAGGATAACTAATTAAGAAAAAGAAAATGAGGAATAAAGACTGTCCTGTTTTTCTGAAATATGTTTAACCATTAAACCGAGAATATGATTAATAGAGTAGCAAATTGAAACATAGGGTTTGAAGGGAGCATGCACTTTGTTTTAAGTGTTAAGTGGAATGAACTTTGGGACGCAACTTTGGCATAATATACATATTTCAAAGGTAGAATATATTGTTAGCTTTTGCAAATAAAATCTGAGGCCGCTTGTTTATTGTTTTCTCGTAAAAACTTAGTTTCCTTTCGTAATCTTACATGTCTTCATGTGCGTGGCTTTTTTTTTTTCTTGTACCAGTTTACCCATAAGGAAGATCACACTGTATACTATACTGCTCCGCATTTCCTTGTAATTAAGCTTTTATGATTGTCATACATTGCAGAATCGCTTTTCTGCTTTGCGTGGAACTGAATTTATTTCTGTTTTACTTTCTTATGGTTTCTCTATCTTTTGTATCTGAAAAATGCTAGTTGCTGATGTATGCAGAGACTTCCCAAGAAGTTTCTGAGACAACACGGAGATGATCTATCCAGTTCAGTTTTCCTTATACTTCCCTCCGGTACAAGATGGAAATTAGGTTTGAAAAAAGAGGATGGCAAGGTGTGGCTGCAGCAGGGTTGGCCAGAATTTGTGGAGCACTATGCCTTGGGCTTCGGGCACTTTCTTTATTTCTCTTATAAAGGAAATTCGAAATTTGAAATTTCAATTTGTGATTTATCTACATGTGGGATACAAGAGCCTGATGCTAATGGGCCCAAGAGTGTAGAAACTGAAGAAGATGATGATGATGATACTGTTCAGATCTTTGATAACTCAGATGGTGGTGATTCATTTCAGATCTTAGACAGTTCATCAGCTGAGGATGAGGAGGAATCTCTGTCTCCATCTTCTCCGCCCCTCAAGTTGATGAGAACCAGTCGTCGGGGTAAATGCGAAAAACCAACCAGTGGGGAAACATCTACCACACAGGGAAGGAGGAACCCAAATGTTCGCGGCCAGTGCAATCACAGGGGTTTTAGAAACAGCAAAGCTTATGAAGCTGCCAGCAAATTCCTTTCAAAAAGACCCTTCTTCAAAGCGATTGTGACACGTAGTTATAATGTGGTAACTTACATTTTCTATTCAAAAGTAAATATGATTCAAATAGAAATGCTAAAATTTTGGTTCAAATTATTCCCTTGTAATAATCTATTTCTAGCATCAAATTGATAAAGGGAGACTATATTTCTTGAGTAGACATCAATCCCCAGCTAACTTTGAGTAAATTGGTTAGTTTGCTTGCTAATATCAAAACAATTTATTTTCCACTTCCTGCACTTCATGTATTAATCACGTTATTTTTCTAACTTTTTCTTTTTTCGCAGCGTGTGCCTGGTTCTTTTGTGACTAGACACATTGAACCAAAGGCACAAACTGTAAGCCTTCAAGTAGGGGCGAGATCATGGCCTGTAAATTTTTTAAGTTGCAAGACGGGATATTTTCTGTGTGGAGGGTACTTGAAGTTTCTGATGGGGAACTCTATAAGTCTAGGAGATGTATGCATCTATGAGCTGATTGAAAAAAAATATCAGGGCAATGTTGTGCTGAAAGTTCACATTTTTCCATATGATAATCATTAGTCCTTTGCATAGTAGAGTTATCTTGGAAGATTGTTAAACTCGAGAACTTTTTAGGCTCTAGATTTTCTGTGTTTTTTGATTATCATGTGGATTTGAACTTTGTTTCTACCTGTTTGCAGTGGTCATTTATACTCCTAGACTACAAAATCAGAACTCTTTGGTCATATTTCTCTTTTAGCATTTATCTCACCTTTCATTTTACTATTTGATTCGTTTTTCTGTTATTGTGATCCCAAATTTTAGGCTACTGATTTCAGATTTAAATTTTAAATGGGATATAATTATTAACATAATCTTTTCAATTAGCATAAAGGGAAATGAGAATTTTCAAATCCTTACTTTTATAATCTAGCGAATTGGTAATCGTGAAAGGAAGAAGATGAAGATGAAGCGGAGGAGATAAAGATGGATAAGAAGGTGAAGAGTCCTGTAAGGTCTGGGATTATGAGCAGATTCCTTTAATTCTTTGCACTTGACTTGTTCAAGATTATATTTATTTCAGAGTTAAAAAGAAAATGCGTAGCCCTCATGCTAGGCATAATTAAGAAGTAACGTGGAGATACAAGAACGCTAATTTGTCTCTGCAAAAACTTTTGGGTGGTTCTTTATACATATACATGATGTCCAAAAGATATGTTTATGTGGAATCCAAAATTTCTCATAAATTTATAGCTTATGACTTTATTATAGATTAAAACGTTTAAAAGTAGCCGACAATTTATGTACTAGCTGGACATGGTATTGGATACATGTTGGTGTGTTTAAGAAGATAGTTAGAACTAGCAAGTTAAAACTAAAATATTACAATATACGAGAGTTTTATATTATATTAATTAAAACTGACAAATTAAAATGACGTTTTCAACTTAGGTATGGCAGATAAAACTACTCCATTCAGAATGGTATATAAATTGGTGCCGATATAAATAGTTCTTGTTGCAAGCCCTTTTTGTTGCCCACAATGTGCTTACAATTAATAATGAATTTGTATCTTTATTGACGCTTTTAGTCTAAAACGCTTTATTACCCAAGTGTTGTCAATATTTGTTTGCCAATTAACCTGAGAGTTTTTTTAGCATCCGTTTGAAACTTCAGTTGTAACCAACGTTTTAAGTTTAAAAAATATAGCATGTGAAAGTTTTATATTATAATAACTTTTTGCTTTTTACTGTAGCTGCTAAAAGCTTTACATTGTTCATAGTTGTAATTAATAGATTAGAACTGAAGTTTCAAACACCCTTTTAAAAAGACGGCTTTTTTGCAATGGTCCGCTTGAATTTTGTGTTTTTGAATATATAAAGTATTTAGGAGAATTGATTAGAAGTAATTAGTTAAAAATATTTTAGCATGTGAGAAACTCACATTGTAGCTTATTTTTCTCATGTGAGAGCTTTATATCATAGTAATAAAAAATTTTGGTTGAAAGTTCCCACCGACTTCTAGTTTTGGTAATTTCGCCCCTGCAAACCAAGGACAAAAAAATGTTACAATTGGGGTTAGATGTCGAAGTTTTAGAGCAAAGGATTGCGAACTGTGACGTTTCTAAATTACAAACCGCATTTAATTAAAAATCAGTCCTATCTAAATTACAAATCGTATTTAATTTAAAATCAGTCCTTTGATTGTGATTGTAAAATAGCAAAATGGACTCCCCTTGTCCTCACAAAAATTTGATTAATCTCCTTACAGTCACAATCATGATCAGTCGTGTAAAAAGGGAAAAAAAAAACTTTTAATTTTTTCTATTTCAGGCAAACGACAACTTTTCTTTTTGGTCCTTTCAATTTTCCCTCACCATTTTTCGCGCCTTAGTTGCAGGATATTTAAAAACATAAAAAAAGCAGTAGTGTCTCTCCGTTCAGTTAAGCGTGATCGAATTCAGATGAATCGCCGTCGCGTTTTCTGTCTCCGCTGGGAAAAGTGTAATCGGAATCGATATCTCCGGGCTCTGGAGGTGGGACCAGTCGAAGAACCAATGGGAGGAACTTACAACACTACTCTTTCTTACGTCTTCTGACATCAAAGTACTCTGGTGAAGCTCTCATGTCCCATTTTCACCAAATTTGGTTATGGTAATTATTTCACTATTTTTGACACTAAACCAGAAATTTAGCAAAACATAATTTCGTCTTATTTGCAAAAACCTGCTTCATTAGCTCAATTTCTCACGCACACACACACATTTTGTCTACAAAACGCTTTGCTTTCCTCTTCGGAGAGTGAGGGAGAAATAAATATCTGTACTTTATGTTCACCACATCACTATTCCCTTTGACTAGCTATGGCTATTTTCAAAATCAGAGAGGCAAAAAAAAAAAAAAAAAAAACTCGTTATCGGTATTTGTTTCAACTCTACCATATAAAAATCAGGGAGGAAAAAAACCATGGAATCTGGTGATGGGCAAGGCTTGTCGACTGGTTTTGAGTTTTTCAAGTTCATTTGTGAATCGACCGTTACGAAGGAGAAGTTTGTAAGCACATCTTCGTATCAATTGTTCTTATGATCATTTCGTTTCCATTCATTTTATTCCTTTTGTTTTCTTGAATTCAAAAAACGAAAGATTTTTGCTTGTCAATGAGTATCTATGACTCGTATAATCTGAAGAACTGCTATATTTTCTTCACCGAATTTGAGGCAATAACATGGAATCATTTTGATTTGTCAACACATTTGTTTTGAGATTATTTATTTATTTATTATTATTTTGAAGATTTCTCATCTAGGATGCTGTTTTTGGTGGGTTTTAGATAAGGCCGACAATTTCAGACACGCACGATGGCACGATATGAAAACGACACGAGATAAACGGATTTGGACCCCAAAGTTTATTAATTATGCCATAAATGGGTTGGCACGAATAACATGAAATAAACGAGCTGGATTCGTGCTAACACGCTAAACACGCCTTAACACATTTAATTAAATCGGCCGTAAATGTGTTGACACGGCACGACACGACCCGACTATTTATAATACATTTAAACTTAAAAATAAAAAAATATTTGAAATATTTATAATAGGTTAGTATTAATTAGATATTGTGTTTTTGTTAATTTTCCTTGTTGGCTTTTTTTTAAAAAAAAATTAATTTTTTTTTTTAATTTTTAGTTAATTGGGTCATAAATGTGTCATATGCGTGTTGTTATCATGTCAACCCGTCACGGCACGTTTAATAATCGTGTTAATCGTGTCATGCCGTGTTACGCATGCCATAGGCGTGTCGTATTCGTGTTTGCATTTCTGACATGTTTATTAATCGTGCCATGTTCGTGTTTAGGCTAAACGTGTCGTGCTGTAAATGTGCCGATATGAACACGGCACGAACACGATTATTGCCACCTCTAGTTTTAGAGGTAAGGAAGTGTTGTACTGGTTGTTGGAATAAAATATGAAAAGGCAACGGACGGAACAGATCATTGACAAACAAAAATTTTCTAACACTTTGTTCATCGGGAATAGCTATATAATTTTAATTAATAATAGAAAGCTTTGGAAATTTTTATCAATCTTTTGAAGACCTATCAGGGTATATTAGCTTTCTTCTTTGACACCACGATCTTCCAAACCAAGATTCCACACCAATGGAAAAACAAGTGGGCATCAAACTACAAGAATAGATTTTTCTCACACTTTTTTGGATCTGCTATATACTCAACACACGAGATAGCAGATTTTTTTCAGAGAAGAATTCTCAGTTTTTCTATCTAAGTATTCTTCAAAAGTTACGTGAATGATAGATTTGTAGAGATAACTGTTATCTCTACCTTTTTATATCTGAGCAATTAGTTATTTTTTAATTAATTTTAAATTTAAAACAACCACCATATGAGGAAGGAATATACCCTACATTTCTTATCCTTTTGTTATTCTAAAAACGAATTTCCAAGAACACAGATTCT